>CM068832.1:56146536-56369036 GCA_028554795.2 Sinohyriopsis cumingii | reverse complement strand
GCTTTCTTTTAGGATCATAAATTTATAAAATTTATTTATAAATAGAGATGAACAGTTTTATTAATATACTTATTATGTGCAATGTACATTTAAAATGCTTATAAAATTAAAATAAAAATAATACCATATAATAATTATGGTGCGCATGATACATATAATCAGCTATTTGATAAATAATTAATCATAATGTATTGAAAATTAATGTTAAAATTCCCTTAAATTTTTTTAAAGAATTAGTAAACCTATTTGTACGATAGTTTATACTTTCACTAGTTAAATTATTAAGTGTTTTGGAATGTTGACCTTTTGGATATTAAGACGGTAAATCCAATAGGTTCCCTTAGCAGACGTTCCATTTCAGAAGCAGTTATGACAATAGGTTGAAAGGATAAGTTAAGCAAAGTATGGAAACTCTTGTTAAAATGTGCGGCAACATGAAATGAAAATGGTTGATCGATATAACATTTTATGTCTGATCTATGTTGGTTCATACATTTAGATAATTGTTGATTGGTTTGTCAAATATATTGGATGCAACATTTTTGATGTGATCAAATAAATAAAATTTGATGTTGCACAATTAATATCACAAGGCATATTACATTTCTTTCGTAGTATTACTATTGAAAGAAATATTTTCATTAATAAATGAACAGTGTGAACATCTAGGTCTATTACATTTAGTTGATGATCTCTTTTTATTCGATGTGTTTTACAGCTTAGAATTAATTAGGAAATCTTTAAAATTTTAGTCCGTTTCCAAGCCAGCATGGATTTGGTTTCGTGTAGCGATTTAACACTTGATTTACATGATAATTTTAATAAATCCCAACAGTTGTTGATAATCTTACCTATATTAGGTAGACATTGATTGTATTCAATAACAAAAGGAATGATATTTTCATTTCTAGTTTTGATTGTACATTGTAAAGATTCAAGTTCTGTAAGAAAAGATACTTTTTGGAAAGCAGTATTAATGATGTCAATAGGGTAGTTTCTATCTAAATAATGTTGCCCTAACTCTGTCAAAAATGATTTAAAAACAAGTCGTCCGAAATGATTATTACATATCATTTTGCTTGACTATATAGTATCCAGTTTTTACATGATGTAGGATGACATGAATAATATTCAACATATTGAAGAATATTTGTGTTTTTAATATTAACCTTGGTAGTGATGTAATTATTTTTAATTTTGCACGACTTAAACGTCAACAAATGAAACTTTTGCTCGTATTATACAAGTCCAATATAACTGCAGAACATGGAAATGTCCCACAAATAGAACCATATCATCCACAAGGGCTAGTATCGTTGTTTACAATTTACCTGTCATACATGACATATATAATGACTTCGAAGGAGGACTTGTCTCCTTTCTGGTGCGATCAATTGCTTTTCTTCGTTAGATCATACGAATAATGTACAAAAACAGAAGTAAGTTTAGTATTAAACTTGACATCAAGAGCCTAAGAAAGAAAACTTCAATAATTTACAGAGAATATTTGTTCTTATTTAAACTTATTACAAGTTCCACCCAATTCGTGCATTGGTTTTCGTCATGATGTAGTTGGTGTAGGTTTTAATTCAACTTTTAGGCACAGATATGCTTAATATGGAGGCCAGTATAACTGGTGGAGAGAGTGAGAATTTGCATATTTATGAAAAACATTAAGCTCATCACATTTCCCCTTTATGTTTTCAAATAAAAAAAACAATGCACTATAAAGGAGGAGGTCACATCAGCTGGCAAACGTAACGAACCCTCAGAGACAAATCATGGCAATGGTGAAAGTCAATTATTTGAACAAAAGCAAAGAAGAAATCCTAGGTTTTCAAAATAGCAAGTTTACGTGTTGGAAAGAATGTTCGCTCATCAAAAATATTTATTCACACCAGAGAGAAACATGTTAGCTCAGATGCTAAACCTGACGCCTGTCCAAATAACAATATGGTTTCAGAACAAAAGACACAGGCACAGAGGTAAACGCCAGGACAGATATTCAAAAGAACTATCGTCGATGCTGCCACCCCCGCAACCATGGCACGTCAACGTACCGGTGCATGTAAATGATGGGCTGCCATACCCCGTGCAATATAAACCTTTTTGACTACTCTGGCCCGATATGTAGCAGTGCAAAAAATCTATCCTCAATGAATAAAATTCAACATGATGGCAACGGGCCACGTACAATAACAAATGTTTCAGAGACCTTTTTAAGGACAATGTAAGGAGTTCATTGCAGCAAATATGTATTCTTCAGACGGTTTCAGCTGATAACCACGAGAGTTCAAGAATACTACTAGACTTTCCGTAAATCTACGACAGAAGATAGGATATATGAAGGATACAAAAGTTTTAGGTGTCATGTCCACACTCGGTTAACGAATAAGAACTCGACAAACTAAATATGTATTTTTAGATTACGGTTCAAGGAGCGAAGACAACGGTGAAAAAATACCGCCAGTGAGCATCTACAGCGTGAGGCATTAAAATGCATATAATATACCAATTGGAAAAGTATTACAATGTTTTATTAAGAATATTTCATTTGGTCAATAATCGCTGGAAAATTTCCGGTCTGTTGTTGTTGTTGTTGTTGTAGTGTTTAACGCCATTTTTCAGCACACGATAGGCTATACATGGCGGCCAGTATTAATGGTGGAGGAAGAACCTGGGAAAACCCGGAAAGAACCACCGACCCACGAGAAGCTACTGGCAAGCTTTCTCACATACCGACATTGGCTGAATCCGAGACTCGAACCCACGCAGGCAGAGGTGAGATGGCAGTGATCCGTAACGGAGAGCGCTTTAGACCACTTGGCCACTCGGGGCCCCCCTCCGGTCTGAATTCTAAGTTAGCTAATTATCAAATTAATTAATTATTTCATTTGAATTTATGAAATGATTGTACTTTTCTCAATTTTATTAATTTTTCGTCAAAAATGATTTCTTTCCGCGTTATATAACGCCCTCAAGTAAGAAAAAATCGAACGCTACGTTGATATTACATTCCAATATATATTATCCACAATCTTACCATCACTGTTTTCTTGTGTCAACAAAAAGACGTCAATCTTTCATTTGACGAGATGATTTACTCGGTATTCGTCGCTAATGCCCAATTAATTTCAATCAAATGTGATTTGTTTCAAACAAGATTCATTTAAATTTATTTCGTTTGGGGTCATCATACCACAAATACTACCCTTTTGATGTTGACCAAACGAAGATTTTCCGACGAATAAATAGTTCGTTTTTTAAATGATGTTTTGTTTGTCACTGATTTATTTGCTAGAGGTACATATTTTAATAATGTAAAACTTATGAAAGAGTAAAAAATAAACTCTATGAAACTGTGCAAAGAGTTTGTTGACTGTTGTATAATGAAAACAGTGAGATGTACAATGACATTAAATGGCAATTATATTTCGCTTGATCCACTCTAGAATCCAAGTTATTACTATTCGTTGTTGCGAATATGAAAATGTACGGTTAGATGTATATGTAATACAATGGATATTTGCTAGTTTCTGCTGACCCGATACAACAATTTTCTTACTTTTGATTAAATGTTTACGTATTCAACAATATGTCACTTTTATCATAACTGATAGACCACTATCACCTTTGCTACATATAAACCCATCTTAGATAAATAAATCCTGACATCTTGCTTGCATATTTGCACACACACACACACACACACACACACACACACATTGCATTCATCTAGATGTTTCTTAATCTGTGTGTAAGAACTGCACTTCATAATTTCAGGATTTATGAAGCCCTGAAGCTTGCAAAATTGAATACACACAGCATAAACGGCGGTAGCATAGCTTATATGCCTGATTATATTTATTCTAAGAGTTTTCAGTTTTCATCATGATACGTATAATTATATTTTCTTGAATATTAGATATTTCTATCGACAATCTTTCAAAAGAACGACATGACTATACTATGCAAAGTACTACTACTACTACTAATATTACTGCTACTATCACTACTACTTCTAAAAATGACTGATCTAATGCTGCTTTTAATTGCCTAACCAATCCTGTAATTTTCAGCATAATGAAATGAATTCATATATTGTATTCGTTATAACATAAATTACACACACACACACACACACACACACACGCACTTATCGATAATACAATATTTGCCTAACATTTCTGACAGACAAATAAGTGGACATTCATTCAAACAGGTATAGACTGAGATGGAATTCAACAAAATAAGAAGTTGTGAAAAATAAAATAAACAAAAACAAAGTAAAAAAGGCAATATTAGTGTTCCAACTACCCCACTGCAAGCGCGTGTATACTTTTTATACCTAAATCCGGTAATATATACAAATGTTTTAAATGTAAAGCCCAAACTCATACGAATTAACCTGGAGTTTTAGCAATGATTAATTTTTAAATGTCATTAGTTTCCTGGGTTTTTTTAATTACAAGTAATGCATTTTTTCCGAAAATTTGACTGACATTCCAGATGCATCTAAGGAATGAGCAACACTTAGATATAACATATATACCAAATATATGACATTTTAAAATTCCTTCAATCTACAGTATTTTACAACTGAGCTCTCTTTTGCCCCCACTGCCATTTATCACTTTCAACAAAGCTGGCTGTATTTATTTCATAGTTTGGATAAGAGAACAGTAAAGTTGATTTTTCTCAGGAAATTATGTACACAACGACTATTGAGAGCTACAGTTACTTTGACCCATGGATATCATGCAGGTGTCACACTGATTATAAGAACCCCTTGGGATTCCGCCTTTTTAAGTATGTACCGTATTAACAAACAAGACAGGGCTAAAATTTAATTCGGCAAACCTAGATATGCTGTTACATTATACATTTATTGCAGATTAAGTTCCATTATTGCATCATCATTACAGTTTCAAGTAGAAATTTTGTTTTTTGTTTCAATTCGTCAGTTACAATAAGTTGCTACTATATTTGAAGCATTGACAGTAGTAAATGGGGCCACCCTAGTGACAAGGGACTTTACCATGCAAAAACGGTCCATGCACTCTGGCGACAATGGGAATTTAACATGGGGCATTTTAACATGGATGGGACTGTAGAGCGTCAAGGGGAATTGAACATGGAAATTGAACATGGGAATGTCACCTGGGGATCAATGGGAATTAAACATTGGTAACGTCATAGGTTTATAGGGTCAAAACCTTTTATAGGGTGAAATGTATTTGTAGGGACAAAGGGTTGATAGGGACAAACATAGACATACAGAAACAAACAAATACACATTCAAACACACAGAAATATTCTAAAAAAAGACTCACAGATAGAATAGAGACTCGATAAAGAAAAGTCTGTTGTATGGGTTCAAAACATTTATTCAAGTACATATATATATACATGGGCTCTCTGGCCTGTGCTTTGGTCTGAGCACTATCCATTAAATACATAAACATTTGAACATAAAAGAAACATATTTACGAGTTGTTTAGTTATTGACTCTAGTAAACTAATGTTTAAAATTAACGTTCACTCCTTTCTGAAATCACTTCATATGCAACGAATTTACATTAAATGTTCGTTTATAGGAAAAAGCTAAAACAAAACAAGTAACAAACAATCAAATAAGAGAAAGTTCGTGTTTGTCTCTCTATCCGTCACACACGTTGTTTAAAATCTGGTCAGCTACCACTTGTGTCCCAGCATAGATATTTCCCATCTCGTATTCCCTGTCAGTCGTAAATCTGCTGTTACGTCCATCGTGCTAGGTACACTTATCGGTAAGCAGATCAAGAGCAGTGATCGTCTTCCTCCCATGGAGGTACAACATATGCCATATGAATAGTCACTTTTCCATCGGTGATGTCAAATTTTTCTCTCACCGACCGCACGTCTTCAATAGCCCTCAAAAGTTTGGAAGAAGTTATTTCTGCAGGTGTGCTAAATCCGAGACATACAGGCGAGTTCAAACTGTCGTGATATATAGATAGGCTCAAACGACCTTCATCTTTGACTTGGCAATGACAATTGAGTTCCTCTAACAGTGAGTCAAGTAGATCCGTAATGAAACCTGATACTTCCTAGGCTGGAACGTCAGACGCGAAGGCTTTAAATTTCACCGTGTAGGTGTAAGTTGTCGTTCTAAATTTTCTCGAGGTCGCTGTCTGGGTCATTTGGATACTAAAATACTCCTTTAGGTCTATTGAATCCTTTCCCTTCTTGAACGCACTTTGCTGTGACGGTATGGTGGTGAAAGAGGTCCATGATGTTTGTTCCTTCTCTTTTTTCTTCTGCGTAGAGTTATTCATCTTTCTCGTCGCTTGTCCTCGCAATGAAGTGTCGTTCTTGGAAGTCGTCCCTTTTTATACTGGGTGATATCAGCATGTCCATAAGGTAAAGTTTTGTGGTCTGGAAGTTTCACTGGTTGCACGCATTTGTACATAACAACTAAGATGTGGTATTGCATTGGTGATGTGATCGTGAGGCATAGAATCACACCCGAGTTTCTCGTTGGACTGTCTTACGCCCTATACTTGCTGTTTGAAAGGATTCATTTTTGTCGATTGGTCTTGGTAGTGACAATGAACTATTGGTCTTGGACGTTGTCCCCTTTTATATGCTGACAAATATCGATGTGACCGTACGGCAACGTAAAGTGATTGGGAAGTCTCACTCGCTTCTCGTACACGATTTGATAGATTTTTTCCACGGGTCGACTGACGATGTGGTGAGTGGGTAAACGTACAATCTTGTTCGGTTGGTGAGTGGTCACTTTAAAGTTTCCATCCTCTCCCGATTGCAAGGCTTCTTTCAATACACCAAAGTTGACCACTCGACTGGTACGATAATTCAGAGTCAGTCCTTTCACTTTGCACACCGTGTGCACTTCTCCTTGTTTGTCCCGGTATTGGTAACCGTAACTTTTAGGACCGCCACTCGCGAAACTTAGAATCTTGTCGTCGGGGTGTTCGTCTGTCCAGGCTCCTAAACGGTTTTCTTCGATGTTAGAGTGTTGCTGACCCGGTCGATCGATGTAGATGCAACTGTCCGTGTCAAAGTATAGGACACGATCCCCTAACAGTTCTAAAGCTTCGTACAATTTTAAGCGAGCATGGGCTGTCACATAAGCCGCAATGATGACATTTCCAAATTCGTCGGCTTCTACAAAGTCCAGATCTTATTCGTAATTGACCAAGATCAAATCCTCACGAACGACGTCCACGTGTTTCATGTATTTGGTTTTGTCGTGAATCATCTGACTTCACCGTGTAGGTGTAAGTCGTGGTTCTAAATTTTCTAGAGGGTCGCTTTTCCGTCTCTCGAATGTGATAGTACTTTTCAGGGTTAACTGGTGGACTTTGGTTTGGAGTGGGCTCTCTTTGTGTGGTCGCAGACGTGGAAGGTGTTGGTTCAGGTTTGCTCATGTCTTCTATTTGAGCGAACACTTCTTTTCGTGTGTGAGGCGATACGTCACTTCGCTGCCTCTTACGTTCTTCTTCTCTCTCACTGAAATCGTACGATCGTTTCATCTCGATTGCTGATTCAGAAATGATTTAACCGAGTTCATTGTCTCCATATATACCCTCTCTACCTCTTGTTGTCACAATGACTTGGTATATTTCACAAGGGCAAGTGAAAGCCAAGCAAATAGGAGCCCAACGACAGCGGTGCGTCTTAAACACCTCATGCATGTTGACGACCCTTCGATTCAAACTCTACTACGAAAGAAAAAAGTTGCAAGAAAAAAAACCAGACAGTTGGTGTCTTCAAGAGAGCTAGAGACGCCGGCACTGTGTCACTGGGACACGTACGTACTCCAGAAAACTACGCCACTCGACAACGTTGTCTCTTTCTCTCAAGAACCTATCATCAGTCATTGCTCTCACTGCAGCAAGATTCCTGGAGGACGTGAAAAAATCTTTCGGGGACCGAACACGCTAGCCGATTTCGCTCGATGGGTCTTAGACCCCATCGACAAGACGTGGAGCCAAGAGGACATCGAACGTTACGGAGATTGTCATCGTCATGCCACGGTGATGGCTCACAATTTCTCCAGATACGATGGACAGTTTCTTCTCAGATACTATAAGGAACATGGCACCGAACGTCCTAAAGTGACTTTGAACGGAGCCAAAATCATTTTCATGCAAGTGGGACAAGTACAGTTTAAAGATTCGATGAGCTATTTGGCCATGCCTTTGAGTCGAATGCCTAAAACGTTTGGAATGACAGAAATGGCTAAAGGGTACTTTCCACACTTTTTCAATACGGAAGCCAATCAACACGCCGTTCTACCCCATTTACCTGAGGCTCACTATTACGACCCCGACAACATGCGTACCGAACAACGAGAAGCATTCTACGCTTGGTACCAGGCTCACGCCTCGGACCCTTTCGACTTTCAGGAAGAAATGCTAAAGTATTGTCTTTCCGACGTGGACATTTTACGGCGTTGCTGTGGAAAATTTCGAGAACTGTTCATGGAACACGGAGGGGTCGATCCTTTGAAAGAAGCTTGCACCATTGCCAAAGCGTGTTCCTTAGTGTATCGACAACGATTCATGCCTGAAAACACCGTGGCTGTCATCAGCCCTCAAACGACCAACTTTGTCAAACGTCAATACTCGGTCAAAGCCCTACGTTGGTTACATTACTTGTGCGACAAAGAAAACAAATGGATTCAGCATGCCCGCAACGGAGTGGGTGAAAAGACCATCGGAACGTATTCGGTAGATGGCTGGGACTTAGAAAACCCCAAGATCGTGTACGAGTTTAACGGTTGCTTATTTCACGGATGTCCCGTCTGTTACCCTGATCGTAGCACTAAAAATCAGTTTTTGCAACGAACCATGGAAGACTTGTACCAGGACACTTGTCAGCGACACCTAAAGTTAGAACAGCAAGGATACCAAGTGGTGGAAATGTGGGGACACGAGTACGATCACCGTTTGAAAACCGATCCCGAATTTAAACGCCTCGTAGAAAGTTACCAGTGGGTGGACCCCCTGAACCCAAGGAATAGTTTGTACGGAGGTAGAACCAATGCCACCTGTTTGCTGTACCAAGCCGACGAAGAGAAAGGAGAAGAAATCAAATACTTGGACGTGTGTTCGTTGTATCCCTACGTGTGCAAATATTGTCACTTTCCTGCAGTGCACTCGCAATTGCTGGCGGAACACATCGACCTGAAAAACATTCGACAATACGAAGGTCTGATCAAGTGCAAAGTCTTGCCTCCCACGGACTTGTACCATCCCGTGCTACCTCACCATTGCCAAGGCAAACTGATGTTTCCTTTGTGCCGTACTTGTGCCGAAACGTGCAAACAAGATCAGCCTTGTCAGCACATCCAGGAAGAACGTGCCTTGACGGGGATGTGGATTAGCGTGGAATTGTTCAAAGCTCTGGACATGGGATACCAACTATTAGAAGTGTACGAAATTTGCCACTTTCCGAAGACAAAACAGTACCACAAGGGTGACCCCAGTCAGAAAGGCATTTTCGCAGACTACGTGGATGCCTTTTTGAAACTGAAACAAGAAGTTAGCGGCTATCCTTCCTGGTGTCACACTTCCGAAGACGAAAAGGCATTCAAAGAGAAATACTATGAACAAGAAAGTATTCCTTTAGACCACATCGAGAAAAACGAAGGCAGGCGATCGTTTGCCAAAGTGATGTTAAATTGCTTGTGGGGTAAAATGGAACAACGACCGTGTTTACCCAAGACGGAATATTTGACAGAACCTTCCCGCTACTTCCAGATGATTCACGACAAAACCAAATACATGAAACACGTGGACGTCGTTCGTGAGGATTTGATCTTGGTCAATTACGAAGAAGATCTGGACTTTGTAGAAGCCGACGAATTTGGAAATGTCATCATTGCGGCTTATGTGACAGCCCATGCTCGCTTAAAATTGTACGAAGCTTTAGAACTGTTAGGGGATCGTGTCCTGTACTTTGACACGGACAGTTGCATCTACATCGATCGACCGGGTCAGCAACACCCTAATATCGAAGAAAACCGTTTAGGAGCCTGGACAGACGAACACCCTGGCGACAAGATTCTAAGTTTCGCGAGTGGCGGTCCTAAAAATTACGGCTACCAATACCGAGACAAACGAGGAGAAGTGCACACGGAGTGCAAAGTGAAAGGACTGACTCTGAATTATCGTACCAGTCGAGTGGTCAACTTTGGTGTATTGAAAGAAGCCTTGCAATCGGGAGAGGATGGAAACTTTAAAGTGACCACCTATCAACCGCACAAGATTGTACGTTTACCCACTCACCACATCGTCAGTCGACCCGTGGAAAAAATCTATCAAATCGTGTACGAGAAGCGAGTGAGACTTCCCAATCACTTTACGTTGCCGTACGGTCACATCGATATTTGTCAGCATATAAAAAGGGACAACGTCCAAGACCAATAGTTCATTGTCGCTACTAAGACCAATCGACAAAAATGAATCCTTTCAAACAGCAAGTATAGAGCGTAAGACAGTCCAACGAGAAACTCGGGTGTGATTCTATGCCTCACGATCACATCACCAATGCAATACCACATCTTAGTTGTTATGTACAAATGCCATGACAAACTACGTGCAACCAGTGAAACTTCCAGACCACAAAACTTTACCTTATGGACATGCTGATATCACCCAGTATAAAAATGGACGACTTTCAAGAACGACACTTCATTGCGAGGACAAGCGACGAGAAAGATGAATAACTCTACGCAGAAGAAAAAAGAGAAGGAACAAACATCGTTGACCTCTTTCACCACCATACCGTCACAGCAAAGTGCGTTCAAGAAGGGAAAGGATTCAATAGACCTAAAGGAGTATTTTAGCATCCAAATGACCCAGACAGCGACCTCGAGAAAATTTAGAACGACAACTTACACCTACACGGTAAAATTTAAAGACTTCGCGTCGTTTAAAGACGTGCGGTCGGTGAGAGAAAAATTTGACATCACCGATGGAAAAGTGACTATTCATATGGCATATGTTGTACCTCCATGGGAGGAAGACGATCACTGCTCTTGATCTGCTTACCGATAAGTGTACCTAGCACGATGGACGTAACAGCAGATTTACGACTGACAGGGAATACGAGATGGGAAACATCTATGCTGGGACACAAGTGGTAGCTGACCAGATTTTAAACAACGTGTGTGACGGATAGAGAGACAAACACGAACTTTCTCTTATTTGATTGTTTGTTACTTGTTTTGTTTTAGCATTTTCTTACAAACGAACATTTAATGTAAATTCGTTGCATATGAAGTGATTTCAGAAAGGAGTGAACGTTAATTTTAAACATTAGTTTACTAGAGTCAATAACTAAACAACTCGTAAATATGTTTCTTTTATGTTCAAATGTTTATGTATTTAATAGATAGTGCTTAGACCAAAGCACAGGCCAGAGAGCCCATGTATATATGTACTTGAATAAATGTTTTGAACCCATACAACAGACTTTTCTTTATCGAGTCTCTATTCTATCTGTGAGTCTTTCTTTAGAATATTTCTGTCCTCTTTTATGTGTGTTTGAATGTGTATTTGTTTGTTTCTGTATGTCTATGTTTGTCCCTATCAACCCTTTGTCCCTACAAATACATTTCACCCTATAAAAGGTTTTGACCCTATAAACCTATGACGTTACCAATGTTTAATTCCCATTGATCCCCAGGTGACATTCCCATGTTCAATTTCCATGTTCAATTCCCCTTGACGCTCTACAGTCCCATCCATGTTAAAATGCCCCATGTTAAATTCCCATTGTCGCCAGAGTGCATGGACCGTTTTTACATGGTTAAGTCCCTTGTCGCTAGGGTGGCCCCATTTACTACTATTGACAACATCAAGATGTATGGTACTTTCTAAGAACTTTCTTATCTTCCCTCTCAATTCAATGCCCCACTCTACACGTGAATGTTGTTGTGGGTTTAATGACCACTAAGTCACCTAGGGAGGAGGAACAAGTAGCCGCGATCTGGGGCTCACTGGTGACATATATGAAACAAGTAGTTTCCGCTTACTTGAATTTTCTTATAAACATCTACTTATCATCAGGTCTCAGTCAATAGTGTGATATTCTGACACCTCCCTAGATTTTTACAGTAGGACGCATGAACCTAATTATCATAAGCCTAGCATTAATAAATTCACTATAAAACGATAAATCTTTAATGTGGTTTAGATTGAGTTCGGCTTGAAAACGGATTGCCTTGTTTGGTGCCTGCCTGCTATAGTTTAGCATTGGAGATCAAATGAAACTCGTTCTGCAAGTGAACAACATAATCGGCACACGTATTCAGGTATGTACACTAGAGAAGTAAATATCTCAAATTCGAGATGGTTGAGGTTGATGAAAAGTATGTTTATTTGCTATAGTACTAAGGAACTTTATTATGTATCAGGCACATACTGATTCATTTAGCCGCCTTGTCACAGGAAAATATTTAAAATAGTTATTTCCTGTCAAAAAATGAATGTAAAAGAGATAGGTTCGTGGCGGTGATGGTTAAATATAAAAGCCACAAGTTGAATAAGGAATAAACCTGATTTCCACAGTCAAAATCTCACATGCCTGATTTCTACATAAATCATTAGTTTACTGTTAGCTTAGATTCATCCATTACATGATTATTTGAGGTATAAAATACATAGTTGTTACCTATATGAAAAGAAATGTAAACAACTAACTGGTCTTACCTACGCTTTGTTGATATCAACATATATGTGGTGGTCTTATCGACAAAAAAGTGAAACGCATATTTATGCAATAATCAATAACATTATGAAAAATGACAAAAATAACGATACGGTCCACAATTCATTACAATATTCAAACAGAATGTTGTCCATTTTGTACAACTCAACATTTAAGATGTGTAGCTTTCAAACTATTTTACGAAATATCAATAAAGAGGCATACTACCTCATTTAAGCTGCAATTGATTTTACATTCCAAGAATGGTGTTCTTCAAACTAAATTATGTCAATGTTTGAAACGTTTGAATAACACATTTTCAAGTTTTGACAATGAATAAAAGGGACACCCATATTTAAAAATCTTGTTTACGTTTTGTAATCAAGATATAAACAATACTAATGAATTTTAAATCGGCTAAACATTGTATCAAACTCAAGATGCAATTTGGGCTTTTACCATGTTCTGTCTCTTCAGTCCCTTGCATGAATTAGCTATTATGATTATGTCCTCAAATTATATATATATATATATATATATATATATATATATATATATATATATATATATATATATATATCATTAGTTTCTATTGCATCCACACCACGTTTGCATCCTTCCGGATTTAGCAACATGTGTATCTTTGCACAATATGTGCAATCTGAGTTCAAATTGCTTCCTGAAATGCCTTAAAGTCAAATTTTAAAGTAATTCGTTACTGTTGTGAACATAAAAGACTAATTTGAAAATGATATCATCAGTTCTATATATATTGACTCTTTATTGCATCTACCTAGACTTTGTTCTGATACATACATGCATACATACATACATACGTACGTACGTACGTGTGTGTGTGTGTGTGTATGTGTGAATTATACTGTGTTCAATAGACCAGCTTTATGTTTCTGACAATGTACGGTTAAAGGACATAATCATAACGACTGATTAATTCCAGGGATTGAAGAGACAGAACATATAACGTTATTTTACCAAACATCGGTAAAGTGGCATACTATCCTCATTTAAGCAGAAATCGATTTTTTAAAATAGAAATTCAAATGTTTATATCTTTAAAAACGTGAAAGCTGCAAATCTATAAATGTTTAGTATTTTAATGTGAGGTAAGCTTCGTATTGCGTACGCAGTCTTGTTTTCTCTTTATTCATAAAATTCCCAATTTAGCTTATTTGCAGATAATTTTACCCAACTCTAACGTACCAGGTCCAACTTAGAAATGTTGAAAAATCAAAGATAACTTTAGTTTCTATTTCATCCTCACAAAGTTTGCAACTTTCTGGATTTAGCAACATGTTCATCTTTGCGCGGTATGTGGAATCTGAGTTCTGAAAATTTTGGATACTGGAAAGTGTGTTTGACTGTTGTGCACTGTTACTTTCGGGTTTACAGGACACACAAACACCAAGTAAGGGCTCAGTTAGCCCTGGGAAGATAAAGGTCTCTTTGGATTGTTTCGTATTTTGACACACCCTTCCTAATTTTTAAGGTAGAAGGCGTGAAACTAATTATCACAAGCCTTGCATTTATAAAGTCACACATAAGCTAAATATATCATATGGTTTAGATTTGAGTTAGGCTTGGAAATAGGTTTGCTTGTTGGTGACTGCCTGTCACAGTTAGATGAGCAATGGAGATAAAATGCGTAACTTGGGCTGCAAAATGAGCAGCCAACTTGGCTTACGTATTTACATGTGTCTGCTACAGAGGTAAGTATCTAAAAATATAGATGGTTGAGGGGTGACGAAAAGTATGCTAATTTGTTATAGCGCTAGTGAACTTTATTCATGCATAAGGCACATATTAATTCTTTTAGCTGCCTTGTCACAGAAAAATATTCAAAATAGCTTTTTCTTGTCAAAAATAAATGTACGAATGTAAAATTTAGGGGTTGGTGGCAGTGTTGGTTCAGTATAAAAACCACCATTTGCATCAGGAATTAACCTGATTACTGCAGTCAAAATCTCACATGTATGCTTTCTACAAAAATCATTTGTTTTTATTTGTATCTTCAGTGTAAAACTATTCTCTGTAATTGGTCATTGTCGGATGAAAATTCACCAGATAGTGTCCAGTGAGACTAAACAACAGAACGGGACCCTTGTGACAGTCTCTGGTTTCAAACATCGGAGTGGCGCTTGTACTTTTTACCTCTGTGAAACGTCAAACGCAGTGATATCAGTTTCTAAAAATAGCCATTCGGACAAGGCGAACCGGATTAAATGGCATTCAGTGATCTTGTCCGTGTTACTGTTCTTATTGTTCTTACTGAAAACCATGTACCAGGCGTTAAATTTGTTAATCTGAATATGGATGTGCATTCCAATATTTCGTTACAGTGGTGCTTTAGCCTGCAGACTGTATAAAACATATCATTAAATTTGATGAATCTTTCCTGAACACTATAATAAACAAAGTGCTTGCATTTCATCACCAATAGATATACCCTGAATATTTTGAAATGAATAGTCCAAGAGAACTGTCAGCCCCCCCCCCCCCATAATGTCGATGAAGTATTCTTATACGCGAGTCATGTTTTAAATAGAGAGTGGTGTATGTAAGAAAGTGAATATTTCTTACATATTGTTTCATGCATAAAATTACACTCAACATAGTTGATGTGATAGTTCTGATGTAAAATGTAAAAATGTTGCATATATATTCCATATATTTAAAAACAATGCATCAATGTTTGTTTTTTTTTGTTTTTTTGTATTATGCATTAGTGATTTTATTAACCTTTTAATAATAGCCTTTCAATGTCTGTTTTACAAACAAATCGTCACTTTGAATGACAGATTACAACATGTATAAGAATGTTCGTTAGATAAGAGCAGCATTGATTTATTATATTTATACTATGTGGATAATACACTTCCTTAGTTAAAATATATATGCAATTACATTTTGTCCAGAATGTATTGATGGAAACAGCAATTCAAAAATTGATCTCCCTGATAATGACAGCCACCCTTAAAATGATACACATCTTAAAATGATACACATTTTACACACAAAAACTAACTGAATAGGAAACAAAGTATATATAAATGAATACTATTGTTTTCAACACATTCATCTGGGACAAACACACACACACAAATATATATATATATATATATATATATATATATATATATATATATATATATAATTTTTGATGTGCACATACAAGAGTTTTACTCACCGTAGATTTGAAAACAGTATAATATGACAAAGAGATGAAATGTACACAATTATTACTGTATACTATCATATATTATAGTTAAATATATCAAAAGATTACATAATGAGGGAAGTGAACATAAAAACAACTTTTTTGGGCATATATGTCGCGAATTTCTACGTATTACTATATGTCTCTCGGTGCTTTGTCTGAAAACGATATGGCGGAAGCCAGGCACAGTGATGTTATGGTATATTTTTAGCACAAGGTAGTTTTAGTACAAGCGCCATTAATGTTCTGGCCATCTGTCACTATTAACTGTTATACTCTACTTATTGGCACTGATAGTGAAATCATACTTTTTGCATGCACTATCTGGCCTGAACCATAATGCTTAATTCTTTTACCAGCAATATTTGGAATGTTCACGTGAAACTTTGACTGATCGAGAAGGTTTTAGGAGCTCCTTGAATCCTGTCTTCCCCCTTTTATACTTATAAAATTGTTATGGCCCATTGAATTTAAATGTAAATAATAATGTTCATGAATTTTGTTTTTGTTGCAGGTTTCCACAAAAAGAGTAACAATTTGACAAGTCTCCAATAACCTGAAGATTACCAGAAAAGTAAACCCTGGTACATGACTCCTGATAAAGTCAGTCAGATGTAAGATAACTAGTACAAGAGGTGTACGTATGGATTAAAAGGAAATCTGAGAATTTATTCATCAGGGGATTATCTGATAATCAAGTGGACAATTAAGCTGTAACCCTGATTATACAATTGCTGTTGGATTATGAAGTGCAAAAATATGACCATTTGTTTTTATATGAATAGAAGATTGATTTTGCTAAACATGTAGTTTTGGTAGCCATTATGCACAGTACTGTTGAGACTGTGAAGTTTTTTTTATTAGTAAGACTGTGAAGTTTTTTTTATTAGCAACCCAAGATTAGTGATACCTATAGGAGCATAGGCTATTAGACTTTGTGTGAAATATCATCAAAGCTAACACTATCTTTGGGATACCAATATTGTGGATTTTCCTTTGGTTACCATCATTTAAGAAGGATGTGTAAAAGTAGCTGGTGTCATGCAGTTCCAGGGATTTGGAGCCTTTTGCAGCATGTTTTATTTCTAGTGGTGTTCGTCTGTCAGAGTAAGTACTTGTGTGTGTTTGTGTGACCAACATTAGGTAAACATTTTACAGTTTATATATGTGATTAATTTGTGATAGATATCATATCTATATATATGTGATTACTTTGTGATATATATATATATATATATATATATATATATATATATATATATATATATGTGTGTGTGTGTGTGTGTGTGTGTGTGTGTGATATCATATTGAAGACAGTATCAATCTCAATATCCAGCTCAAAATTCTACTATTTATACATATGAAAATATACTTTTTTACTGTTTGGGTTCAACTGCAAAACTGCTTAGGCAGAGATCTGCAAGCTGTCACATAACATCAGCAGATCTGGGTCTGTGCAGTTAGGAGTAATCAGTAAAAAAGCAACATATTTACCATATATATTGGGACACAATTTAAAGAAAATCCTCTCCCATAACTTATAGTGAAACTCTTTTTCACACAGGTTATATGTTTCAAGAGTTAGAATAAATTGTGTTGAATTTGCACACAACCTGCACTTTGCAATAAAAAAAAATAAACAGAATGCTAATAAAAGTTTGACTTTTTCTTCACTTTTTTAAACGTTTCTTTTCCTTTCTTCAGATTTTCCCAAAATATTGTAATATGTACTGCAGTGCAGATATATTGACAGGAGCAATCAGGCCTCTATTTGACAAATATTTATTAGCTCTCTTCAGACTTGTGTCTTCATTTTTAAATAAAAATAATTTCATGTGTTCATATGAAAAAATTAATTTCAAAAATCCCAGCACCTGTATATTCAGCTAATGTGGATTTTAGTTTAAATGTTTTCATATTCTGAATTTTATGATTCATGATTCTGAAAGTTAAACATTTTTCTAACCATTTTGTAATATTTTTTAAGTATCCTTTTTCCTTCTTCATTATAATGTTTGTAATTTTAGAACTTTTCTGCTGGTGTTGTGACATACCCAAGAGTTTTAGAATTTATTAAATTAAATATAAAGCTGGTACATGTGTTTTGAAGATACTTACATTTTGCAGTAACTACAGGATTAGAATGGATTAAGCAGCCCCATGATACAGAGGTGATGAAAGGACAGACTGCAACACTGGAATGCCAAGTTCGTGACAGGGGAGGGCATATTGTTTTATGGAATAAAGGAAAAGCAGGAAATGTTATTTCCATAAACAACCAGAGTAATGCTGGAGTTGACCCAAGATATAAGATTTTGGGTGAATTTAATCTCATTATAGAAAATGCCACAGAAGGAGATGATGACTTCTTTAGTTGCATTGTGTTCCGTTTTGAAACAGTTCAAGTAAAATTGAGAGTTTTATGTAAGTATATCAGTTGCTTTTTATTTTATCTACTAGAACTTATTGTGTAAGCATCTTGCTTAGCGCTGTTCTGGTTGGTTTGTTTTAAATATTTTTCACTAGACTTTTCCTTAGTTTTAAAAGTTATGCAAGGGAAACAACTCAATTTTAACTGCTATAGGAACAACTGTAACCATATAGTAATTTCCATTAAACTGTGCTAAATACATGCAAACTCCTTGCAAAGAGGGAGCTTCCAGGGTTATTGAATGTTTGACTCAATTGTGTTTTAAATTTCTATTTTAAAGCCAGAATTTTCATGTGCTTTAGATTTGAAAACTTGTACCAGTTATTTTACTTGAATGCAGTGATAAATACCAATAAATCTACTACTACTTATTATTATTATTATTATTATTATTACTATTATTATTATTATTTATATTTCAGTGTTACCAGTGGACCCTGTGATAGCAAGGTACCCTTTCAATGATGTATGTACTGAAACTTCAGTGATATCTTTGAATTGCTCATCAATGGGTGGAAATCCTGATCCAACAATAATGTGGTATAAAAATGGACAAGTTTTGTCCGGTGCTACTTTTTCCCCACCAAGTCGACCAAAAGGGATATCATCTAGTCAGATTTCTGTGATGTTACGAAGAACTGATAACAGAGCTAACTTTACATGTGCAGTGTTTAACAAAGCTAATCAGAACCAGCCTAAGGTCAAAACACAGTTTCTTGATGTGCAATGTAAGTATCAATGTTTCTTTCCTTCAAATTTATTTAACATTTATGTAACAATTTTATATATCATTTTAACAGTTTCTTTTCATATTCATGTGAAAATTGAAATTTGAATATTTTTTTCAATTTTATTTTGATTTTGATGATTTGACATTGATGATTTGGAGTTGTATTGCTTAAAAATGTTCAGAAAATCTCTCTCTCTGTGCATTCCACCCCACTCCCACCAACCAATCATTTTGTACTGACCATCATCCATTTGTCATGCTTTCATGTTAAAGGATAGGTAAAAGAAATTTATTTAGTACAGAGTCAAAACAAGACCAGATTTGATATTTAGATGCCATATGTGTGTGTCACAAGACTCAAAAAGGGTTTTCAAGACAATGCTATTCAATTTTGTTAAGCCTCACTTAATGGGAAAGAAGACAGCAGTCATTTCAATGAAACAGCATTGCCATCAGCAGTTAGGGTTTTGGGAAACATTTTTCAGTCTGATTATATATTTTAAACCCATTAACATTTGGGTATATATTGTATTTACCAGTGTATAAACAATTAAGAAGGCAATTCATTCAAAGACATGTTCACTCACTTCTTTTGACCTTGAAGTCAGGGTCACAAGCATAGAAAATTTGTGTTCAGGTTCGATCAGTTTTTTTCATTTGTGTATATTTCCTGAACCTGTCAATTGATTCTTCTCATTCTTGCCTTATTATGAAGCTAAGACCATTACTTTTACAATGACTTCACTGTCTCCTGTATTGCTGTCCTAAAGTTTATCTTATGGTTTTGGTTCAAGTTTTTTAATTTGCTAATATTTCCTAAACCTGCAAGTATGTTTGAGCAAAAATGACTATATATTGTATTTACCAGTGTATAGCATGCATCTAATGTCAAACATGAATTTATAATGTTAGTCATTGACAGATTAATGACCATTGACTATGCATACTGTTTTTACCAGGTGACTGATTAAGAAGATTTGACTCTACATACTGTACTTATCAAATACTCTAGCATGCCCCCAAATATGGTAAACCTATACCCAGATCTGCCATAACATAATGTACTGACTGACCAGGATATATACCTGAAATTATTGGCAAATAAACTTCCTATTCCTGAAATCATGGGTAAAATAAACATAGATCTGTGGTGACAGAATTCTCTGACAGATGTGATTATACCAGAAACCATTCATAGAAATGAACATCCTACACCCAGATAGGCCATTACAGAATTCTGTAATGGCCTATCTGGGTGTAGGATGAATAGCAGATCTGGCCAAACTTGAAATCATTGGTGAACTTTGTAGCCCACAGAATATGCTGACAGATATGACTGTACCTGAAATGTGTGTGTGTGTGTGTGTGTGATTTGGATTTTTAATGTAGCTTTAACAATTTTTCAGTCATATTACTAAGCTTTCTGCAGCATGGAAGTTTATAGTGATGTCTACTACTGTGGTATCGTGTCCCACCAAGTCACATTATCCTGACAAAAACCAATCAGTCAAAACACTTACCTCTTAATGCTGAGTGCCAAGAGAGGCAGTTATTAGTATCATTTTTATAAGTCTTTGGTATGATTTGGCTGGGATTTAAACCTGTGACCTCCCACATCCAAAGTGGACACTCTAACAGTAGGACACCGGAGTGGTCCTTCACTTGAAATAATGAGTATAATTGACTTCCTACACCCAGGGTGAGCTTTTCCTGCAATCATGAATATACATCCTAGGCCTGGATCTGCCATTGTTGAATGCACTAGCAGATCTGATTCTATCTGAGATGATTGAAAGAATAAACATTTTAGACTCAGATTTACCAGCACATAATGCACTGACAAATCTGGTTCAACCTGTTATCTTCAGCAGAGTAAATATCCTAGACCCAAGTTTGCCACCATATAATCCCTGACAAATTTGATTGTACATAAAAACCATTATATAATCTAAATCCTAGATCTGCTGTCACAGAAAGCGTTGATAGATATTGATCGGAATTTATATTCTAGAAATAGAGCTGCCATGATATAATGCACTGACATATTTGGTTCTATTTGAAATTCAATGGGTAGAATAAAAACCTTTGACCCAGATCTACTTTTACAGAATTTTGGCTTTTCCCATAATCAGGATCTGGTTTTACCTGAATCTTGGGTAGAATTTACATCCTTGACAAAGATCTACAATCTTAGAATTTGATGACATATTTTATTTTGCATGAAATCATCATTAGAATGAACATATTCGACTCAGATCTGCCATAAACTTCTGGGATAGCAGATCATGATGTATAATGTTACCACTTAGGTTCATGTGATAATAATGCATGTATTGCCAAGACCTGTTACCTCAGGAATTATTTTAGGTTTTTATATTTCAGATGCTCCTTACATAAACTTTGCTCCCTATGCTCCTTACTATGTCAAATTCAACCAGCGAGCCCAACTGGAGCGTGTAGTCGATTCCAACCCTGTTGTAGCCACAGTACAATGGCGAAAAAATGGCTTTCTGCTGCAAGGTATGTGTAGGTGTAAAATATTTAGAGATAGACAGAAAATGGAACTTGCATGATGGTGCCCCAATTAATGTCGTTATCATGTACATAATGTTATACTCTGGTATTTAGGGTTCATAACTGCCAATCAAGTTATGAATTGAACTAATTTGATGAGAATTATTCAGATTTTTATCAGTCTGTGCTTGTTGAAAGTGGAATGATAACACTGGACAACAAATTTTTACAAAAGTCATGTTACTGAAATAAAATTAGTCAATTCTTATGAATTTTTATGTGCTGAACACGAATATGACAGTCAGATTGCAAAATTGGCTCTAGTTTTTTTGTAATCTGCAAGAAATTAATGTTTACATAACGAAATGCATTCCAATAGTAAAAGGTCAACTGTAATAGCCTACCTATAAAAAATCAAGTCATTGACTACATCTTAGATTTCTTCGCCTGTCTCTTGTACAGCTGTTCGGGAGCATCTCTGAGGAGTGTCCAGCAGTAGTCAGCCAGCATTGTAGTGGACCATTTTCCCTGGTATCTTTGTTCCATTGTTGCGATATCTTGATGAAAACGTTCGCCGTGTTCATCACTAACAATACCACAGTTGCTAGGAAAGAAATCCAAATGGGAATGAAGGAAGTGAATCTTTAGAGACATATTGCAGCCAAGTTTCTTATACTTCATCAACATGTCTTCTACTAGTTCCTTATAGTTTTCTGCCCTAACATTTCCGAGGAAGTTTGTAGAAACTAGGCGAAAAGCATTCCATGCTTGTTTCGCGTCACCTTCCAGCAAGTTGTTGAACCGGTCATCTTTGAAAAGCTCTTGAATCTGAGGACCCACAAAAACTCCCTCTTTAATCTTTGCTTCGCTGAGTCGAGGGAATTTTTCATGCAGGTATCGGAATGCTGGCAAAGTCCGGTCAATGGCTTTCACGAAGTTCTTCATCAAACCTAGTTTGATGTGAAGGGGTGGTAGCAAGATTTTCTGAGCCTCAACCAGAGCTGGGTGTTGGATATTCTTCTCTCCAATGGCTACATTCTGCCTGTGAGTCCATTCCTTCCTCATGTAGTGCATTTCCCTTGCTCGGCTATCCCACTCGCATAAGAAACACATGTATTTTGTATATCCTTGCTGCAGTCCCATTAAAAGGGCAACTACCTTCAAATCACCACAGAGGTGCCAGCTGTACTTGTTATACTCAATGGAATTCAATAGCTGCCTTAAGTTATCGTATGTCTCTTTCATGTGGACAGCATACGCTACTGGAATAGATGGAAGAATGTTTCCATTGTGCAAAAGCACAGCCTTGAGACTCAGTTTCGAAGAGTCCACAAATAGTCTCCATTCTTGTGGGTCATGAGTGATTTTTAAAGCATTCATGAGGCCCTCAATATCGGAACAGAATATCAGATTACTTTCCTTTCTGAAGAAAGGCTCCAATTGCTGGTGGCGCTTTCGATATGCAGTAATTGTGACATCTTCTTCTAGAAGATTCCATTGTTGGAGTCTTGATCCTAGCAATTCTGCCTTGTTCTTTGATAAGTCCAAATCACGAATCAGGTCATTTAGTTCTTCCTGTGTTATTCTGTGTGGGGTTGATGATGCACCACAGTGAAAATCTGGATCACTGCATGCTGATGGACCAGGAGAAGAACAGGTCGACTCACCTTTGTCTTCGTCAGATGAATCAAGAGAATATTCTGCTGGAGGTTCTGGAATAGGAAGTCCCTCACCATGTGGAACTGGTCTCAATGCAGACGGAATGTTTGGGTAGACTATTCTCGACTTCTTTCGCTTCGTTATTCCGCCGGAAAGAGGAGGAACCAAGCAGAAGTAACAGTCATTTAGGTGGTTGCTTGGCTCTCTCCACACCATTGGGACTGCAAACGGCATTGATGACCTTTTGCAATTCAACCACTGTGAAAGCTGTGTTGTACATGTAGCACAGCATATATGCAGAGCCCAAGGCTTGTCTTGGTCACCAACCTTGCATCCGAAGTAAAGATGATATGCCTTCTTCACTTGAGAATTGATACTTTTCTTCTGGTTGGCAAATGTCACTTCCCCACAAATATAGCAAAAATTGTCCGCGGTATTAACACACTTTCGAGGCATTACTGTTCTTTATTGTACGTAAATGGATAAAATAATAAGTTTTATGTAACAGTAGCTTGAACTGTCTCGCACAACGTCTAAAATATTTTAAATGCTGAACCTATCTGATTGGGCTTTATATAGTACACTGCTTACGTCAGCTTCAGCAGCCGCCTGGCATTAGTATAATAGGCCTACACATGTATAGTACACTGCTGACGTCAACTTACTTCAGCAGCCGCATGGCATTAGTATTGCATTGCATCAGAAAATGATGCAATCAACTGTGGATGATGTGAGCATAATGGTATTATGCAATGTTACATCATTATTCCGGATGTTGCTGCAGTCCTACTGGAGAAATTTACACAGTGAAACATAGAAAATGAGGTATATGAATATCTTCAAAACGAGAGCCAATACAAATTTTTCACGGTTATATTTGTGTTCGGCACACCAAAATACTACAGATTAGGGCCTTTTCAAGTCAGTAATGATTTCACTGTTGACCAGTGTAATTTTTAACTCATTTTGCAAGTCCTTTAATAGACCATTGTAAGTCAATAGTTGATTTGTACTGTTATGCCACAGGGTCCATAGTTGTACTGTGTTATGTGACAGGATGCATATTTGTATTGCATTATATCACAGGGCTGTAGTTGTATTGAATTATGTCACAGGGTCCATATTTGTACTGCTGTTTTGAACCATCAATTTACCTGTGTTTGACCTTTAATGATGTTCATTCAAAGTCCATCATTTACATTACCGCTGTTTTTTGTCTATCACAATCTATATACATTAATACTAGCTCTGCCATATTAAAACTAGATATTGTAGTTTAGAAACAAAAAATATTTTAAACTGTGCACATACGAAAGTTTTGTGAGTTTGAAAATAATAAAGGTTCTTGACAAGTGAGGAAATGCTTCTTACATTTGTATGAAATTTAGAAGTGACTGACTTCCTCCTGTAAATGCAGTTTCAGTAAAGAATAGCTTTGCAGTGCAATGTTCTTTTTTTATGACAGCTCAAAAATAATCTAATGGTAATACCAGTTGTCACAACAGCCCAATAATAATGACTTTAATTACAAATATATGACAGACCAATAATAATTACTGTAATTATAAATAAGACAGCCAATAACAATAATTTTGATTATCATGACAGTAAAATAAATAAAAATATTATAATAGTGTGTATCATGACAGTCCAGTAATAACTGTTTTAATCATCATTATCACAACAGCCTGCTAATAATTATTGTAATAATTATTATTGTGAAATCCCAATGAGAGTAATAATGAGAATCATGACAGTCCAATAATTGTAATTGTACTTAAAATTATTATGACAGCCCAATAATAATTGTCATTATAAATATGAATGTTATTATCATGATGACATTTAAACATAAAACAAATCTGGGACAAAACCTTGCTGTTTTAATTAAAATTGTCAATGTTATTATTATTTATGTTCTCTGTTTTAATTTCAAGCATGAAAAGGAATAGAATATTTCCAAATAATTCACTATCTTTATATTGGTAATATTCAAACACAAGTTACTATATATTTAGTATATATATGTAAAGGTACATTGTATACTTGTAGCTTTTATTAACACATGTTTGAAGAGTCACTAAATACTTGGAATAGTCATTTGTATATTAGTATCAATCAATCCAGAAGGAAAGCAAGGAAACTTTAGCTGGTAAGTTAAAAATATTAACTATTAAAGACTGAATACATTTGAGAAAAGCCAAATTAATGTATAGGATATCCAATAATAGTCCTGAATATTTACAATCACTATTCCAGTATAGGCTACTTGGCAATACCCCTACTTGTGATCCATGAATACCAAACAGTAAAAAATTCCCGAACTAAATATGGAATTATTTTTTTTTAAAAGTTTCCAATACTCTGGAATAGTAGTCCAGTTGAGATTAGGAATGCCCACTCTATTTCCTTCTTCCACACCCAATATATCCAGTGTATTCAGAGATGCAGCTAAAATAAATTAATTTGTATGAGGGCTTCAAGGTAGATTAATTCTTAACTACTTGTGTTACCCTTTTTAAATAAAGTCATTATTATTATTATTATTATTATTGCCGTTATCATTTTGTCATTGTTATAAGTATTAAATAGCATGCATACTTCATTCCAGCCACCAGTAAGATTCTAGAGTTCAGGACAGCCCACAAGAGTGATGCAGGGAACTATTCCTGTACAGCCACCAACACAATCAATAACCAGAACCAGACTATGTCAAACATCACAGCTCTTTAAGTGATATGTAAGTACCTAGCACAAAATCAGATTGAACTTTACAAAGTTATCTGCCAGTGATCACTTCTTATAATTTTCCTGACAAGTATTAAGACTGAAATTCGAGCTGGATCACACATTATCATCATGGTTTAGCATGAGTAAATTTTAAATTTTAACATTTTATTGAAATAAAATTTTGGAGATCATCTGCATGATAAAAAAGAATGCTTGGTTTTACACTGTGTAAACAAAAGTGATGTGAATTTACATGCTATGCTGCTTTGTTATGTAAAATAAATGGAAGGTGGTCATCTTATTCCTGTATATCAGATGTCCAGCAACACGAATTACCATATTTACTCACTTGTAAGTCAAATCAATCTGCAAGCAACATAGACCCTAATCTGCTGTCAAATAATATGCAAGTTGATCAGGTCTATGTTGTGTGTTTTATTGATTACTCCTAATAAACTGCATAAACCAAAATTTGATGGCGCATTATGTGATGGCTGATAAGGATGTGTGCAGAACTGCAGTTGACTTAAAGGCAAGTATGAATGGTACTGCAGATAATGATGGATTTGAAGGTACATTTTAAATGGTGGGACCTAATATATAATCCTAGTGCCACAACCATATATCATGATAGTGGTTGTTTTATGGCTATACAATATGATTATCTTATCATGCAAATTATAATTTTACTACAATGTTAAACTTTCAGAGAAAAAATAGTTCAGTTTGCTTAATTTACTGTAGTGTTTTTACTTGCAAATATTTTCTAATTTGAGTTATACTCAGTAGCTGTAAAATATGACCAAAATCGTTTCTTTTATTCGAGCTGTATCAAATGTCAACCTTTGTTTCATCTCTAAAGATTCCACAAGGGTTGTGCAATTACTAGTACCTTGTACTGGTAGGGGTGTTAAAAGTTGGCACAAGCCCAAAAAATACCAGTACAACCAGTCTCATTAAAGATGGTTATCATTAAGTTACCAGAAAAAGTTATATTGTAAACCATGCTTTAGAAAAAGAAATAAAAGAAAATGAGTTTCCAACCTTTACAGTAGCTGCTTTAGTAGTGGACAGTAACACAAATCAACACCGTAGTAATAGGATAATCATATTCCAATATCATCATGGTCAGTAACCAAATTAATACATACACACAATAACGTCTGTGGTTCAGAGTTCAGGTATAAAGTAAATTGTTACTGTTGTTTACATGTACCACATAAACAGTTTTGTTTTTGTGGATTTTCACAAGTGAAAAGCCTTCAACTTCAGCATGACTTAGCACATGATTTGCAGACATTTAGAAATAGACATTAGCGCTCTATAAAAGAAGCCAGTCCCTCAGAAAACACAAATGTAGTTATTAACTAGTCTTCAACAAGAAGAAATAAAAGTACAAATGATACCCAAATGAAATAACTCACCACAGATTGTTCAGTGAAAAAGAAAGAAGAAATATGATTAATTTTTATTGTTTCTTGCAATTTCATTTACTATACACAGTCTGAACAAAAGTAAGCATATCTCTATGGTATATAAAAAGCAACATATCTAGGGCTTTGACTTTTGCTTCATCATTACTTGAACACTAATCAATTCACTTTATGATATGGCATTAACCTTTCATAAGTTCATCAAATTTGATCAAGTTGGTGTTAAAGTAAATCTCTCAGATAACACCATTAGGTTGAGTAAAGTGCTGAAACGTTTTGAAAATCTCATCATGAGAAGAAACACTTTTTTGATAAGTACGTTTTGCTTCTTACAGAATTTCCATAATACTTTGAAAGCTCAAGAAACCAAATCGTGTTTCTGATCTATAATTGTTCCTTCTTTATTATCAGTATTCTTTAACTCGGTAAACCAAAACTCCATTACTATGTTTTCTGTTTGCCAAACGCAGTTGGACAGTAAAACAAACCTAATAAAATCTAAACTTATTGGAACATTAGGCTAGCCTTTAGTTTTTACACAGTCAAATCCATGCAGAGTGTTAAAAAGATATAGCAAATACATATTGATTGATATCCTAATTATAAAAAATACCTGTTTTTAAAAATTGCCTGATTACTAATGCTTTGTCCAAATATGTATCAGTATTTACTTGTGAGTTTACAAATGAATAAATCTGATTCTTATAGAAAATAAACAACTTTGATAAATCAAAACTGCATCAAATCTGAACATTCAGTGTTATTCTGGGAGATTTGGGTTTTCATAGTTTTACAGCAATATTATTACAATAATCCATAATTATCAATTGATCAATAATTAATTATTGGTAATAATAGTAATTTATTACCACTGAAAGAAAATGCCTTAACTCATTCGGCCCCAATCCCGCCTGTAGGCATGATCAGGATGTACCCTACTTCTGAGCTCTGCTGCATCAAGGTCATTTAAGATAGACCAGTGTGAGTGGTATTACAAAACAACAGACAGATATAGCTCTACAATGATACCAAATAATCTGGACATTCTAGTTGCACTACAAAATACAGATGGAAAAGCTAAATAATTTTACCCGTATTTTGTCACCCCAAATTAGCTTGTGATCGGAATCAGATTTTATGTCAGAATTTTAGACCAAGGCGTCAGATCTAAGGCAGACTGGTTTTAACGTCACAATGACAGGTGAACCTTTGCAAAAGCTAGGATAATTTGGGCAAGTGGAATAAAACGTGGTCTCCATACGAAACTGATGGGTCCATTAAGCAACAACAACTTGTACTCTTCTGCTGATGTGTAAGGAAGATAACCAATGGAAAATGATGTTTCTAATACAACTAGGCATTAGGCTAATGGAAAATCTGTTGAACGTTGATGTATTAGGATGTATTAAGAAATGCCCCACAAAAATGTCTTTCATACTCGCATTTCAGGTGAAAGCGACAAAAACCTCCAGGGCCGAATGAGATAAAGTTAATTTTTTTTTGTAATGATTAAAGAAATTTCAAAGAATATTTAACATAAGTGTAAGACCTATTTACATCTATTTTGCCATTTCTTGCAGATGCACCTGTAGTTACAACTCCATCTGAGGTCAATGATTCATCAACATTTCTCAGACTGTCAACATCACCTGTCTAGTAGATGCATATCCACCAGCTTTTGAGGTTCGGTGGGAAAATATTAATAAAACCATGATGGCAGAGGGTCCCAACTTTGTATTTCAGGCAACCTAAAGATTTGCTGGAAATTACACATGAACAGCAAAAAATAAACTAGAGCCCTCAGGTAGTGCACCTGAGGAAATCACCACAAGTGGTACAACAACTGTCAGAATGCAATGTAAGTATAGTGCCATTATGATTACAGTGCAGACCAAATAGACTTCAGATCTTGTTTTTTTTTTAAGTTTTGTCTGGCCTGTAACTGCCATCAGGATTACACTGTAGAGAATTCAGATCTAGTTTGTCATAGTTTCATCCACAAGGGTTCATTACAAAGAAAATTAGGAGTATCCATCCATGAATCAAGGAACCCCTGTGTTATTAATATGGTAGTTTTATATCAGATTGGCTGATCTTGTTACAACTTGGGAAACTATATTTCACTTGAATTTTGTTCTAACTTGGTATAAACATTATGATCATTTTGTTTAAGTTCTATAATTATTCAGATCTGTACATATTCATGAGATGGTCATGCATCTGATTGACTATGCTTCTAAACAAATAATGGAAGACGGTACTAAATAATATTATAAATGACATGCTGTAAGCATTTTTGTGTGTAATGTAGGTAAATAACACAATACATAATTTACCTTTACAGCACTGGTTTTCCCAGTACTGGCGAGAACACCAGAGTTCATTGTGGACGAAGGGAAGTTACATGTACAAGCAGTACTTAATGTATCCTACTGTCTGTGAGTTGAGGTTAGCAAAGATGGGGGATGGAATTGGAAAAAAGCTCAAGACTGCCAGGAACTAAATTTAAGGGTGACTTTATTCCTTTGGCAGTTCAGGGTGTCAGTAATGTCAATGTGTCGGTCTGTCTGACATATCATCCTGAAGTCTGTGGGGAACCAGTTTCTGCAACAATCAGTAAGGAGTTTTTTGCTATATATATTAGTCATTATGACAGCTAAATTTCTCTTGATTTTTTACACAAAGAGTTCATTTTTTTAAAGAATAATTTTGTGTATCATTTATTCTATCTTTTTTCGGAAATCGTATTCTTCACCAGATGTAAAAAAAAAAATTATTCTTGAAAATAGTACTGATTATTTTTCCTTGTATAGTTTATCTTGTGCTGAAAAAAATGGCATTAAACCTTATAACAATAACAACAGCATGTGTTGAGTACAAGCAGAGAAATATAACATAATGAAAGCCCTGAAATGGATGGTATTTATTTATCTTCAGCTCTGTCTGTGTTATCTATTTTACAAGGTTCTGTCTAGAACATACTTGTTTGAATGCAGGATGCACACAAAATTAAAAAAAAGAAATCATTGCATTCAATAAATATGCAAAAATCACTATTTGAAGCTGTGCTTTTATTAACTCTTACCTATATTTGTATAATTCTCCCATGTTTTTTTTTAAATGAAGGAGGTGGGTGGAGTGGTAGTTACCAGAAATTATATCTAGAGTATGTACATATATCAAGCACCTGCTACTTTGAACTGGTATGTGCCACAGCCACGTCCACAGTTTATGGGCAACAGTGTGTGATTTTATTTATTGTATTCTTGCAATGAAACACATTATTAAATCCTGAAAATGTGTATTAAAGTGATAAATCAGAAATACACACCACACTGGTGCAACACCAATGAACACTGAATTTGAACATTGAGTTGTTTGATTTAGGGAATTTTTTTATTACAGTAGATTACAGGACACTGTGCGGTCTGTCTTGTACTTACATAAACCGCAATATTTCTGAATCATTAAGTTTAAAAACAAGATGAAATTTGAATGTCGTGCTGTATGGGCACCAATAACACCAGTGGCCTTCATTACCATGTTACTGTCAACTCCAAAGGATAAGTCAGTTCTTATCACACAAATTATGCTTATCTTAGTAGTATAATGCTTAACTTCCCTTTCTTTTATAGTGTGATGATTTGAATTGCACATAAATGTTAAATGACACTATTTTCATCATAACGCCTGTGCAACTTGACCACCTTTGTTTAAGTATAATGACATAACCATGGATTTTTTTAAATACTTCAGAAGAGGCATTCTCCCATGCTGTTTATAACTTTGTTTAATAGAATGAATCTTTGGCATTGTAGTCATGCAACACCATATCTGCCACCATTACCATCATTATCAACAACAAACAATAATGATAATAATTCTTCTCATCTTCACTTTTGTTCAGCCATCCATCCATCCAAATTTAGTTTCCATACAATAGCTAGAGTTTTACACCATATACAGTTGCGGAATGTTGGGATGGCTTGTACATAGATTAAGGAAGAACCATATCAAGTTTAGGTCCAGTTTCAAAATGCACCAGGTTTGTGAACTATACCAAGTCTGGATCATAAAATCCAAGTTCTTTGTTGCCAAAAGTGATAGGTAACTGATCTCTCTCTCTCTCTCTCTCTCTCTCTCTCTCTCTCTCTGTTGAGATGTATTATAAACTTATGTACAACTAAAATTCATTTCAATTTCACCTTTTTATTGTCGTTTTCTATATCTTTGATTTTACTCAATCTGAGTTTGAACCTTTTTACCTGTATTTTGCAGGAGAGCCAAGGACTCCAGAATTGTCAGTGACCCAGGTGATCATTATTGGCTGTGTCATACTTGTCATCCTCCTGATTGTTCTAGTGGTCATATACTGCAAATGCAGAAGTAAGTAGAGTGTAAGATCAAACATCGGGATGCTGATTATCCAAGATGTTGTTTCTGTTGTTAAGGCAGAGTTGTCTGGGCTTGAAATATTTTCCACATGTTCAGATATCCAGATGACTTCAAAACTGTGAATGAAATTCTTGCCTGTAAATCAGACCAGGAAACCACCATTGACTATTAAGTGGTCAGAGAGAGCTTTGTTGTCAGCTCACCAGATGTTACTGAATGGCAGATACATTGTGCACCTGTCATCATTTGCTGTTTTCAACTTCTTCTTCAAAATCAGTGGATCAGTTTCATAAATTTGGCAGGGATCATTCTGGCATAGATTTTCAGATTTGTACAAATGATGCTTATCAGCCAACAAATGGCCACCATTGCTAAAAATAGAAACAAACACGAAATTACTTTTTTTCAAAATTGGCTTGATGTACTTGGATTTAAGCTAAAGAAAATAAATCATGGTATGGAGTTCATTAAGGTTGGCACAAACATTACTGATCTGCCACCAGATGTGGTCACTATTTATAAAAACAAAAAACTTTTAACATGGTTTCTCAAAAATTCCCCCAAAAAACTATAGGTTTTGACAAGATTTAACAGCATGCCTCCTGGCACTTAGGGCTTTAAATGTGTTGTTTTACAAGTGTTGCCAGTCTGCCATCACATAAGGTCCCAGGTCCCAAAAGTAGAAATTCTTTAAACAACTTCTTCTGAAACATCATTGAACAGAATTGGATCAGATTTGTTGGAAAGAACTCTTTTGTGAAGGATTTTAAAATTTATACGATTGATGTTGATCCACAAATATGTTGCTGTTATGAAGAAAAGACAAGCCTTTGAAAACTTTGTCTCAAGAAAATTGGACAGAAAGTATCCTAGTTTTTAAGGCCTTCCATTAATTTCTACATTTGATGCTGATCTGCCATTCTGTTACATCAGAGTAGAAAAATGTGTAAACAACTAGGTCTTTTAAAAGAACATATACAGAAGTTGACAGACTTTGAAAGAAAATGTTCTGGAATAAAGGTATCTCAGTATTGGACAAGCGATACTGATGTGCAATCAGATACGAATGAAAAGAAGAGAAACCATGAGTTAATTGCTACAGCATTAAAATAAATTTCTGAGGGCAGCCAACTGGCCCAGCTTTTCTGGCAAACTGCTTTTTTGCAGTAGGTAGAGCATTAGTCCTTTGAAGTGACTCTTTTGATATTCAACTTATTTCAGTATAAGGTGAATTCGCTTAATTATGCAGTACTTTTATGATTCCCCATAATGGTGCTATAATGAGGGACTGTATTTGACAATATTGATTGTGTACCTGATGTGGTTTCCTACAGGGGTTTTCATTGGTTCTTCCCTTGCCATTTTTACAAGCCACCATGTATAGCCTGTCATGTTGTGAAAAATGGCAGTAAACCCACAGCAACAAAATCATTATGTGGTATTATAGGTGGGTAGATGGAGTGTAGAGTGCTAGAATTGTTTTCAAACTTACTGAGTGACAGCTATTCTGTTATTTATTATTTTGATGCAAGATACCTAAATTCTTTCAAGACATTCATTTATTGATCAGATTTGTTTTGTAATGTGGTGACTTCATTTTAGAATGTACCTGTCATGAGAGACCATCATTTGTTTTTACAAAATGGATGTTCTCAAAAGATATTTGATACTGTATCATATATTTTGCATGGGATGGTGGCCAATTTGAAAATTGTATTGTCACTTGAAAATATGAGAGGTGGTTTCAATGCTGAGCAGTTAGAAGGAAGAAATGATTTTATATTGGATTCCTTAGTTTTCTTTGCCACCAGTAGAACATAGTTCCTTTGAGCTTTGAGGGACTGTCTGTCGCTTAGTTTTTGGACAAAATTATGATCTTTTGGGGTTTTTTCCTTCCTAAAATGTTTATGGAGGTGCTATATAAGTATAATACATGTTTTTCTGTTATCTCACCCTGTCTGACCATCATTTGTATTGTATCAGCATGGGCATCCTATGGTCTCTTGACACATTTCTTCTTTAAAAGACCATTTGCAAATGCATAGTATCCAGTTTAAACACTACTGCTGAGCTAAAATGTATCAAAAACATAAACTGTAGGATACAGTATGATTTATGTTTGCTAATTGTTTTATCTTCTCTTTTCGCATCTCCCAAACTAGGCAATAATGAGACAGATGGACCTCCTCCAGAGGTCCCTGCTAGACCAAACACTCAATCAAGCAGTGAACAGAGACCAAAAACCCCAACACAGGGAGAAAACCACTCCAAAACACCACCTCAACCAAATCACATTCCTACAGGAGAAACTTGCAAGCATGAACACGTCCACCATTCTCTGATATGACAAGCTTCTGAGCACCACCACACAGTGCACAATTACCAAGGTAGGAGTACACTTCTCATGAAGATTCTAGGGAATATGGAAAGTTAGATCCTGAATTGAATATTTCTCAAGGAAATTATGATTATAATTCACAGCCTCCACCTGTTTCAAGATTTGATCTATTCAATCAGGATTTGGGGCATCATTTTGATTTTCGAGGCAGATCACCTTATCCTATTAATAATTCTTACAATAAAGACTCACATTTTGGCTATGGTAGGGGAGAAACAGTTTGGCCTGGTCAGTTCAGGAGTGGAACACCTGGCCCAGAAATGATGCAAATGACTCAATGGTTTGATATGAAACTTGATCCTCGCAGGCCAAACACTCTAACAGCAAGTGATATGCAGAGTAAGTCCCCTTTACCAGGAGCCTATGACCAGATTCCAGAAGGCAGTCCTGATTTTGTTGCAAGTTCGCGATATCAAAACTCATGGGGATGCAGTGGAACACTAATGCAAGATTTTGATGACCCCAATAGGATATGGGGATCCAGTATTCCAGAACATTCAAACTCTCCACATTTACCACTTCAACATGATAATACAGATACATTTGGTAGGAACTGTGGGAATCCTAGTGCTGGACGCCTTCCCAAACAAAGCACATTCTTTGAAATGGAAGATCCAATGCCAAGCAATATCACTAGAGTTCCAAAATATTATCAATTTTAAAATCCCATTTTCAATAATCCATTGCCAGGAAACCTATCACCACATACTCGTAGAATTGTTCAGGAAGATAATTCAAAGTTTCATGAAATGACAGTGTGACTTTACCAACAGGAAAGTGGCTTTGGCTTCCAGATAATAGGTGGGACTGAAGAAGGATCAGAGGTAAATATAATATTTTACAGACCTTTGCCAAATGTAAAAAAGGTGACATTATCTTGTGCATTTTTGAGTATAAGTTAGCAAATACAGTCACAGCAGTCACGGCTTCAGTGACAAACTGCATATAACAATCATTGGTATAATCAACATGATATAATCAATCCCATCTTGTTCATTAATCCATGGTTTACCTGCCAATGAAGGCCATGTTCTGTAGAGCTCATATATACATAGAACAACACATTTACCTGTTTGTACAAACCACCTGTCCTTAAATCACTTCTAAACTGGTGTCCTTTGTTTTCTAACCAGCATAATCAGGGTGAGACATTTGTGTCACTTTTCCAGTGGAGATGGCCACAGTGACAGTCGTGTGCATGTTAGAGGTTTGTGTTAAAATTTACTGCTAGTTAGACATAAGGGATGGGAATATACTCATTATCAAATGGAGATAACCTCAGTACATATCAAGAAGATTCACATAAGATTTGTAATAACTCCTTAAACATGTAGAAATGAGGTTACTCATCAGTATCAGTAGTGACTGCTGGATTGAATAGATAAACTCGATGGTATGCACACACTTTTGCATGTGCTTTCATGTGCATCTTCTATAGGGTTTGTTTCACAGTAATTTTAAATGTTTTGAACTTCTTATTTTTAGTGAACTTTTAGAAACTTTTAGTAAGAACAGTTTAAATTGCTTGTCTAAATGGCAGTTGATAGAATATTTTTAGTATTTGTTTTACCATATACCGTAATGTATTTTTGATACTCCTGTCAGTATTAATTATAATGTATTTTTGATACTCCTGTCAGTATTAATTATAATGTATTTTTGATACTCCTGTCAGTATTAATTATAATGTATTTTTGATACTCCTGTCAGTATTAATTATAATGTATTTTTGATACTCCTGTCAGTATTAATTATAATGTATTTTTGATACTCCTGTCAGTATTAATTATAATGTATTTTTGATACTCCTGTCAGTATTAATTATAATGTATAGACTTGCCACTTAATATTAGAATTAATTTAACTCAAATACATGGAACAATGAATAAAACAGCATATTAACTTTAGACTGTTCCAGTGGCCTTGTGGTTAATTTAAAAAGTCTGCCTCAGATGCGGGAGGTCCTGGGTATTAGTATTAGCTCTGGCCAAGTGATACCAAAGACTTAAAATATGATGCTTTGCTAGGCGCTCAGCATTAAGAGGTTAGTGTTAGGACTGGTTAGCATGATGTAATGATAATTGACTGGGTGGGACATGAATCTTTGTCTGTGGCATGATACCCAATGCTAGACATCACTATAAACTGCCGCACTGCAGACATAGCGATAATAACTGATTATTGTTAAAGCTACATTAAAAATTAAAATCACTCACACAAACACACAAATAAACCTTAAAATGTTTTGTTCAGCTTATGTATTTGGTCATGTACTATATATATTTACTACTAAGTCTGGTAAAACTAGTGTAGAATCAGACATGACAGTACTTTATAAAGATCTACTACTTTGCTGTTTGAAGTTGGATCTGACTTATAAGGAAGTATAATTGTGGAGTGTATAGTTTGCAGCTGGACTCCTCATGTAATCATGTATTGATGGTAAGCATTGAGCTGTCTGCAGGCCAGAAACTATGCCCATCAAGATCTGTTTGAAACCAAACTAACAATTGTTGTTGTATAAAAGAAATGACATTATATTGTTTTAAAATAGGATCTTATCAGGCAAAATCAGTATAAATATACGATATTAAATGTTAAACTTTATATTATTTTCCTAATCCCTCCATGTAGATGTTGCTCTTTTGCAGTGGTAACTGTAGAATTTCAACTTCATTTTTTTTCTTTTCTACTAATCGTTTCATTCCTTGACATTTCCTTTTAAGTAAAAAGTTAAATCTTAGGTCTGCAGCTGTTGTACTATACATATATATTTGTATGTTTGTTTTAGGAATATTTGTAATGTCATCATTATTCATGAGTTAAAGGACTTCTATGCTAGTCCATTTAAAAACACTGAGAAGAATAGACAGAGACTAAATAATTTCTTTTTATTCTCTTGTTATGCATGGCAAGACAATCCTGAAAAATGCTTCCATGCTCCATTATTTATGGGTTGCAGTAAAACATTTTCCATTTTCAGATCTGTTTTTTTTATAAAATTTCATGATCATTCATTTGGAAATATAGTTCCTTAAATCATTTAACAAACTAAAACATATGATACATTGTTTGATATAAATGTCTTCAGGGCATAATCTGTCTTTTTGTTTTCTTTTTAAACTAAGTGTGGTATTGGTACATATTAAGATATAAATCAAAATGTTAGTTGTAATTTAGATGTCCAGTTTGATTGTATTATCTATCCTGAACAAATATGTAATCATATTTTTATTACTTGTTAACCGTTCAATTAACTGGGCTTTTCTTTAGATATCTGTTGGGCATATTGTGCCTGGAGGTGCTGCAGATGTTGATGGCCAGTTGCAGACGGGAGATGAAATCTTGTATGTGAACAATGTGTCCGTCATAAACACCTCACTTCAGAGGGTTGTACAATTGATGAGTAACGCCTCCTTGCATGGGCATGCTACACTTGTTGTCCGAAAGAGATTTCCATCTTCCAGTGGTAAGCAGGTGTTTTTGCTGTGTTATTTTAATTTTTGCAGAAGGTAAGATACAGGGTCTGTATTTCATCAGTTTCCATTGGGTGTCAACTTTTTTCAAAGATTTTGTCTCGCAGTATTTATAGCTCACCTCTCTGTAAGGCAGTCTGAGCTTATTGTATGGTCCTCTATTCATTGTCTATCATATTGTTGTCTATCATATTGTCCATATGACATTCATCAGCACTTGTTATTTTCACACTGCTAAACTCATGATTAAATTTGAATGAAAGCATACTGGCATAAAGACATTCAAAGCCTTGTACTAATGATGTTATACTGCCATCCAGTGTAGCAATCATTTCTGAAAAAATCAATAGAAACCTGTAAATGACTTTATCTTAAACAATGCTGAACTGAATTTGATCTAATGTGACTGAAAGCATCCTGACATGTGGTCCTTTCAGAGTTTTTCAAATTACACTGTATGCAGATCTTCCTTCAGAGACAAAAATGTAATGACCACTCAAGTGGCCTAAGTGGTTACAGTGTCTGCCTCGGATGTGGGAGGTCCCAGGTTTGAACTCCAGCCAAGTCATACCAGAGACTTGTAAAAATGGTACTAGCAGCTGCCTAACGGGGCACTAGGTATTAACAGGTTAGTGTTTGGACTGGTCACCCTGGTGTCAGGATAGTGTGACTGGGTAGGACATGATGATGCCTGTCTGGCATGATGCCACAGATTGCTGGACATCACTATAAACTCTCAAATTGCAGGCATCAGATCAATATGACTGAAAATGTTTTAAGGCTCTATTATAAATCCTAATATCTCTTCTCTCTCTCTCTCTCTCTCTCTCTCACACACACACACACACACACACACACACACAATTATAAACATCTTTAAGCAACTTTTCCAAAACTGCTGAATCAGTGTTTCTTTATTGTTTTCTTTTTTATTGAATGTAAGTTTTCAGGATTTGAGATGCTTCCTTACACCACTATTTAACCTGGTGTTTAGGGAATTGCTTTAAATTGTTTTATGTCAGACATTTACATAGATGTGCTGACTTAAAACACTTGCAAACATTGTACACAAAAACAAACACTCATACAAAAACATAAGGGTTGATTTATTTGCTTGCTTTGATGAACTGGGATTTTGGTTATTTGCTTTAAGATTTATTTTTGAAAATGTTACACTAAAAGTTGACAATATGGTCCACTTTCTCCCACAATCATTAGTTACATTATTCTATATGGGTAATTGTTTTTTCAGCCTTTTTATTTAATACTATTTTTATAATAAGTAGATTTTTGAGGTTGATGCACATCATGATGTTTACCTAGTGTATATTGCTGGCAAAGTTAAGAAATTAATAAACTTGCATTGATTCTTTTTGTCAAGTTCAATCCAATTCTATCCAGCTATTTTTGAGAATTCATTTAAAGGAATTTCAGCTTTTAGTAACAGCTGCTATATATCTTGAAGTACATTATGTGCTTATTCAGCAAGTTGTCATGTTGAACAAAGATGTAAAACTTATTTGGTTACAGGAATTGATTCATTTTCAAACCAAAAAAGGGGAAATAGTCGACATCGGATAAGGAATACGGAACATTATTGTTTAGATATGACTGTTTTAATTACCTTGTAAATGTGATTTAATATCTGTTATTGAAAAGTTTTGAAACTTTTAGTGCTGCAGTGATAGATCGCAGGGATTCATTAGCAAAGTAGGAGATTTCCAATTGGAAAGGCTGGATTATGGCACAAATTGGGACATTAACAAGATGATTATGATGCCCATATGGTATTTTCATACAACACAATGTATGTGAGATCTTGATGTTGATGGGATTTGAAGTTGAATTGATTGTGGGCCTTTTATGGCAGCATGTGATTGTTTTAGACCATTCACCAAATTGCCATATCTTACATAAAGTCTCATAAAGTATTATTTGTTTTCGTACGTTTCATATATTGACAAGTATTACCTTTGGCATTCATTTTTAGTATATAATCATACAGAGACCCTCCTAGTTCCATATAATCATTTCTTGTGGGGATGGATCCTGAAACTGATTTTATGAACAGGATCTAAAATGAAAAGACTTGGCTTAATATGCATTAGTTATAATTCTTGTTTTATATCCTAAATTCTTACGTCATCCATTATGCCATGTTACGTCCGAAAATGTTTAATTTCAGAATTGTTTTGGTCAGAATATTGTGTATGCTTGTTATGTTTTATGGTTAGTGCTTACTTCCCTAATATTTGTTTTCACTATTATTAATATTATTATTATTATTAGTAGTAGTAGTAGTAGAAGTAGTAATATTTTTAAAAGTAATAGTAGTTATATTAGTGGAACTTATATTCAATCATGATGTCCTTTGAACAAAAGATTTTCATCTGTAAATGTTATTATATTGTTGGTTTCATGTTGTTATTATCAGGAAGGGTATAAAGTTATGAGGTTATCAGTTAATGAATTAAAGAAAATATCTCATTGCAATCAATATGCAGTATTTAAATCAATATATTGAACAAACTCATTTTGTTTATTTTTCTTTTTGCGGGTTAGGGGGTAGAAATAATACAAGTATCCTTTGCAATTAACTATGCTGTTGATTCAAAAACCACTGCAAACATAATAGCAAACATTCTTCTAATGGTTATTAAGGAAAGCCAATCATGTTCTATTAAAAACTGATACACAAGGCTATGTGTTTGGTTGCATTTGAACGTTATTAAACATCTTCCGGTTAGTTCTCATATTTGTGTTGAATGTGGTGAATAATCCTTATTTCGCGTATTACAACATTTATTTTCCCAATCTGGACTCAATATAATTAACTAGATCCTTAATTTTTATATTAATGCTAAAAACATTTCATTAAATAATAATTATGTATTAGACTAGTTTCTTTCTAAATATATGACAAGACAAGTTTGCCTACTAACACATTGTTTGTTTCGGGAAATATTTATCATGCAAACCTTATTTATGGCCAATGCTACAATAATAATGGGTTTTTCAGAAACATGTTTTGATACAGTGAAAATATATTTGATGAATCAATTAATAATTCGGGACTTGCATTATAATAAAAATTGTATAAGGAAAGGCACTTCAAAGAGTAATATATTTGTAACACCTTTTCTAGTAACATCTTCAATTGGACTTTGTAGATACCAGCAGTGTAGCATTTGCTTTACACTCAAACCAAAATTTACCACAAGAACTGAATCTATATCCAAAGCTAAGAAAATTACATGAATATTTTTTAATTTGCACAGAGCTCAACATCTGATAAATTGTCTTGAAAATATGTCATAAATATATATGGTGTGGGTGGTTTAAAAATGCTCAGTGTATATATATTAATTCTTGCACTGAAAGCAATGTGCGCACATGGAAACTCTCTAAAACTAAAATAATTTGAAAGAAAGGCTGCGATTGTTAAAGGGACAATATATATCGCAAGGGTTAATACTATGAAAATAAAGCGATTTAAGTAAGATATACCAGAAGCATGGATCTTCGTTAAAATTCGAAGGTCATATGCCACTGACACAAGAGCAACCAATCCAAAATACTACTAAAGTATACATACAATGCTAATACACAGGAATCGGACTGAGGAATAAATTCAATTGATAGGCATGTCTATTTCTTCACAGAAAATATATTATTATCTCTCAGTGAAATTAATAGCTATTACTAAACAAATACATACCAATATATTTTTAAATATCACATGCTAGTTTATTATTCTCTAAAATACTGACCGATCACTCCTAAAAACAAGTCAAAAATACAAGTGAATAGGGACAATTTTAATAGACATCCTCATTAAATGCAACATGGTATTTCATCTTCTTTTCAAACATATGACATGGCAGAATAATCATCAACAGTATCATATGAAGTATGTGAATGTGTATTCCAAATTAAAATTGTTAACTGTAAGTATATTCAGGAGATGCTCTATAAAATTACCCTCAGCAAAGTTTCAGCACTAGTTTCTTATGCTTATTGTAGCAAACATCAAGTTGATTTTTATAGAAGGGTAAATTTGATTGCACATTAATATGCGATTTAGATTGAATAAAAGACGAACATATTCTTTACTTTTTGTGAATGCATGCATTCAGTGAATTTATTATTTACCTTTGCGTACAAAGCAATGACAAGAAAATGGTTAGTTTCGGAATAATGTAGTAAATCACTTTATTTATTCATTCAAGCTGCTACAAAATGTATTTTGCTGGAGTTTTTCGGTGGATTATATTTGATTAATTACATGATAGGAAAATCGTCTTCACTTTCATTGAAAACAATCAGTAAGATGGAAACATAAGAGAAGCCTTTTAAAGTTATTATCATTATTATAATAAATGATTGTTAAAGGCAAGCATTTTTTTTCTAACATGTAAGTGAACTTAATTGTAGCATGGATATATGTGCCCCTTTTTCTTTCTCTCAAATGGAAATATGTAGAATACAATTATAAATATATAAACATTTCAGTGCCACGTTTTTATTGAAATGACATAGCACTGTCTTCTATGTATGTATAGTTTCATGTGCTAAATAAATAATTAATAACACATTTAAATATGTATATGGTCCAACTAACTGAATCATGTCATTGAATATAAATGATTAGAAACTCAATCAACCTGAAGTGATATTTCTTCATAATAAGTTCTCAGTAACCAAAGGTTCAGTTAAAACAACTGTTTGAAAAGTAAAGTACAGTAGTTGAATAAGTTTTCGGCTAGAATTATCAGCAAATCATCTTGATGTATAAAATGTTGTTTAATGTTTATTATAACTAACTCTTGGCAAAAATTGGGTTTCCGTGCTATGTGATATTCAATCTGAAAACCATAGATACATACATCAAGAAAATGATGAACAGTAAAATCCTAATAAGCAATCCTCTTAAGCAGATAGGTGGGTATGCCTAACTGAAATGGAAAATCAGTGAATATAATCTTGTTATCCCGCAAGACATCAACTGGAAAATGCAAACTGTATTTACTTTTTCAACATTTGCATAAGTTTGAAGTATAATACAATGTACACTTAAATTTTTCGAATGTTTATGACTAATTAAACTATTTTATTAAGAAACGAAATCGTTGTTTACACAAATGCAGCTGTAGGAAGAAGGTAAGCAGCCCGGCGTGTAGTATAATGATAGGATGAATATGCAGATGGGACCATATATGGAGAATATGACAAAATGAGTGTACGTTTGAAATGCATCATATACAGACAAAAGGAATTTAATGTTACCCTATAAATGTAATGTTGTGGAAATATATATATATATATATATATATATATATATATATATATATATATATATATATATATAAGGGAAAATAAATTCTTGGAAATGCTTGCAAGATTATTATTGACTAACAATCCACCACATGCTGAACAAAACTTTACATCTACCGACCAGCTTCCATATATATTTGCCAGCGCCAACTCCTACTACGCATCGCAGTCTGATGGATCAGCATTCACATCTACTGACCAATACCCGCACATACCAGTAGACACTGAATGACCTATAACTACTAACGAACACCCACGCCTAATTACTAATATGTCACCTTACTGCCTATCACGCAAAACTACTGACCAGCATACATTTGTACTGACTAGCATCAGTAGTTACTGGTCAGCACCAACACTCCTCCATAGCAACTACACATACTGACTAACGCCTACTAATCAATATACGTCTGGTTGACCAGCAAAAACACATGCCGACCAGTGCCCATGTATTCTAATCCAAAACCGATATCCACACTATATACCGAATACACAGTTGTATTAACCAGCCCCAACATTTACTGGCCAACACCATGTCTGTTAGACAATACACATTTTAACTGACTAGTTCCAATATTTACAGGCCATTACACAGTATTACCAACCAGCATTTGTAGGTACTGATATATACCTTTCAATATGTGTGCAGAGGTAGGGCGAAAAGTCAGAAAGCTACTTTAATGAGGATTTACACATGGCTTTAGACAGACCAGACTGTTATGAGTAATAATAATAATAAAATTTTTAGCAAATTGTAAAGAAATACCAAAGAATGTGTCAACACATGCTACACTCTTTTGAAACAACCTTACAAATGAAGTGTACAACTTTCTACTGACAATACAATACGTCACCTTGACTATACAATGCCCACATATACACGATAACACAATGGATAAGGAAAGGGGGTTGATTTAAAAGGTCATTTATACACAAACTTACATAACAATACTAACCAATACAAAGATGCCGAATGATGGAATGGTGGGAGCTGTTCATAAATGTTTATGGGGAATGAAACACACGTATATAACCAGACTGAGTTGCAATAGGGCAAGGTGTTAGTTACTCTCAGTCAAAAGTACAACTTAAGGCATTTTATGTACTATTCATAACCATATATTCAAACTCATGTGAAAGTGTTTGTGTTCAGGATATGCTGAAGACAAATGTCCTTTTTCACGAAACATTATTTTTGACTTTTTTGTAGATACATATGTTCTCCTTGTTTGTAATAATGGATCCTTTATCATGAAGTTGTTGACATTCCAAGACTCACCCTCCTTTCTCATGGTACATCTAGCATGTACCTTCACTTCTGTCTTGAGAGGAGCTGGAGTTTTATTGATGGTCCAAATAGTTATTTTCCTGCCTGGATCAACACTTTTCTCCAGATTGCAGTAACAATTGCTTGGGTATAGTTTTGATGACTTTTAGGCAATTCCAAATGGTTGCTGATTTCGATTCTTCTAGTTTTGGCAACTGATACTATTTTGTTGTTGCCTTTGCTGCTGTTCTTATATTTCAACGAGTGATTGGGAAGCATGGTAAATAATGCAATTGCAATGAAAGGCATGATCCACAATTATTTGTTGCCTAGGTGGAAACTCAAGTTTGGAAAATGTTATCCAGTGATACAATTATTTATCATGACGTAGCTGAAGGAGAAATATTTAGCTTAGTCATACAATCCCCACATATCGCCCACTGTTTTTGTTGAAAATTTGTGTCTGGCGTTCTTGGAAAGATGTAGTGGCAGATGGCTTCTGATATGAGCACCGTGGCATTTAAATCCAAAACAAAGGACATCCAGCAGAGTGCGGTCAGTGAACAATTATTTTCGACAAACGGTACCCAAAGGCAATCACCGTACCCCAGCATGTATTCCTTGCCTTTCAGGATGTTATATGGTTGAACATCCAAGAGCACAACCCAACTGTACTTGACAAACTCGATGTTATTGAGTTGAACCTGTTTCTCAATGGCCGCCATAAGCCTGCTTTCGAGATCCTTTTAGACTAAACTATATTTAACAGTCAAATCCTATGTAAAATAGACTGCCACCAAAACGAAAGTTCCATAGTATGCCAGTTCGCATGAGTGTCTGTTGAAAACACAAATTAATTGTTCTCGGGCAGGCCACCATACGGTTGGGATTGGATATTGCGAAAGCTCTCGTACACACAAATAGATGCTAGTGCGATCTCAAGCTTGCGTGATTCACCAGCGGCCACATGCGCAGAAAATGTCACACTGAATATATGTTTTCATGGATGAGATGGTGATCATCGAGATCACGCTCTGGGCTGTAATTACAGCCACATGTTGAATTGATGTATAACTTTCGCGCAGCACACACGCCGCCTCTGCTGTGTCAGAACTCATTAATGGTGTCGTAGTAATATACATCATAAAAATCTTCAACAAGTTCTTGCACCAGTGAGCAATATGTATCTTAACCCAGGAGATCATTAGTGAGCAACTGGTGTCAAACAGATTTGGCTTCATTAATAACTTGTTGCCGGCATGAACAGATCCTACATGTATTTCTAATGGATCCGTAAAATAGTTAATGTCAAACAATACGCCAAGGACATTTCCTTGTTTTTGTTTTGCCTCTGCATCTTGACAACGGTTGATGTACCAAACTTTCTACATATTCTTCTATCCACTTTAAGTGGTTTTACAATGTAGGGTATATAGGTGTATGTGTAGGTTCTTTTTTTTTTCTTTTGGTGTTTCTGCATATTTTTTAGTTTACATTTTGCTAGTAGTGGCACATATTTTGTTCCAGGGTGCGGCTGCTTCATTCGAATATTCGTCTGTATCATTTTCAAAGGTTGGTTAAAATTCACCTTTTCTCTTCCCAGTACAAAAGTCGCATACATTCTATCATCTTTAGATCCATTAAATACGTCATTATAATGCTCTAAATGTTCACCAGAGGCATATTAAACACAATACACTTCCTGAATATCCACCTTGTCCATATCATTCATATGTTTTGAGATCGTACATTGATATCACTAAATCTCTCCAGTTGGATGGAGTAGTCAAACCCGGAAAAATGGGGTCTTCCAAGATCCATTGGCGGCCTTTTTATTAAATTATATATGTGTTTCCAGCATTGACTGATACATGGTTGGGATGTCGTTAGTTTCTCCAACAAGTAAGCGATACCATTTGTTTTACAGTTGTTTTGGAGGCCTTGGCAATTTCTTTGTCGGTTTAATCAGCGGCGCAAAAGCTTGTTCAAATCCCGCTGTGTGATCTTCGTCTGCATTATGTTACTAATGTAACATATTTTTAACATTTATGCATCCTTATAATACCTTTTGGATTAATTCTTGCTGTTCATGAACAGCTTCACTGCCTCTCTTTCCATAATTATCTGCGATATTCCTACCGGACATATTTATTTTGTATGATTTTTTGGGTTTTGATTGTAAAACTGATGCATTCTTGTGTCCTGACCAGCACGATACTTGCGTTGTCCACCAGTCAAATCAATCGCGAGAAAACTACAGGTTCTGGCTAAACAGCGAATCATGTTATGAAATTATACCCGTGTGCGGTGGGCGGCACACCAAGTCCAATGGAAGTTTCTAAGATCATGCATGTTAATGTCACGAAATATAATTTGCATGTTACAGTTGCACGGATCACTTTTGGCACATGGACGTATCGTTGAGTCAAATAAATTATGTTCGTGTCTTTAGGGCACCCTCTTTTAATCATCAAAATCATCTGCAAATTGTCGTTTGCGTGATTCCATTGAATGGTTGTCTGTCGTTATAATATGATCATGTCTCAATATTTTATGCGATGTCGTCTTAAAGCACGTACCTGAAATCCAACATAAGTTCAGACACATAATCAATAAGCAGCCGCTACGGTAACATGGGCTCGAATTGGGGTAATATGTTCACGTTTGGGACAAATGAGTTTTAAAGAATGTTGCTGGCGGTTATATCGCAACTACTTGAATGAAGTTATCAGGAACACTGTGGAGTAAACATCCCGGCAAAGCCATCTACCTGGCTACAATTGCCATTGGCCTGGTACGTGCCTGGAACTACGACTCGATTCTAATACATCCAATGACTCGTGAAGCACCTATCAATCACATTGATGTTGCGTGTTATTGACATGACCTTGCTTATACTGCATCCAATGATAACCGTGCACGTCAACATGGGAATGTGGATCTGGTTAATGACTTGAATGTGATTAATCCAACACTAGGAAAACGAAAGGCACGACGGGTTGTCAAAGGATGTATCAGAGCCAATATTGCAGTAGGTGGATGACAAATGTCATCTCAAATTGTATCGGTGTGAATAAAACAATGGGCACAAAAAGCCGGACATTATCCAAATTATACTTGAGTTCGAAGATATATTGGAGAGTTGAAGTCGCCATGGAACTTTTAGCCAGTGCCACGAATGAGATTGCTCGAACATTGCTTGCCACACAAGTGTATTAGCCAGTAATAATAAAGGCAAAGTACACACCTACTAATATGTGCTAACATTGTCGATGTGGCCAACGTACGCAAATAAGCGGAGCCGTTGACATCCAAAGATTATGCCACTGTCGCAGATGCAAGTGTATTTATGCACGAGAATCGCTCACATGACCACGATTATTACAAGTGGATCCTGGCAAATAATTTATTGGATCTGTGGCTATGATGCTGAGCAAACACCATGTGTTAGTACATATGGACATGTCAGTGAGCATCGTCATCAATCTATTGTGTAACAATTCATTTGCACTATATAGCATAACGGTTGTTCGGTCATCAGTACCCACATTAACAGCTGATGAGGCCAGAGGGGTTTTAGGATTGGTTAGTACGACTTTCATTCATCATTGCAGCCTTAAACAATGAGACCACACGCACGACTGGATTAAAACCAATCAATGCGATTCGACAAAATGCCGCTACTATTACTCAGAAAAGGATTTCATTGCCAGCGTTACAACAAGTGTGTTTGGTGTCTATATTTCAAGTCATTGCAGCAAATTGGAACTGTAGCCATGATTTGTGTTGACACGTCATTAATCAGTATCAATTGCAAGAGCACGTTGAACAAACACGTAAGATGTGATTTAGTCAGGAAGTATCCATCGCTTGGTATCCAGCACGGATAAATTCATTTTGTTGTGTACGGAATACACCCTTATGATGGTTCCTGGGTCAGATCATATTTGTTGTGTGTCCGACGTCACGACGGTCTCGAAGACATTCCAAACACAGTTTGTGTTTGAGAGCTTTTACACAATCTCTTTTGGAATATTTTTTACTTTTCATGATTTTGGCAGAGCTCAGCTATCCTACCAAAATCGAATACATTTTTGTGGCAGTCCAACATACATTTTGATTGGTTTTACCCACTCATTGAACTTGCCAACCACCTTTTCATTGGCGGCACTAAACAATCCATGTTCTTCCGGGTCGCTAGTATAAACTCATGCACCAAACTTGGCCAGGCCATGTCTGCGTACACATCATCAGTGGTTATATGCATCAGCAATGAGTCAGTGTCGGTGTACAGCATCGTGAGCCGATCATGACAAAGGGGTTTGATCTTTTCATAGTAAAACTCTTACATGAGTAATTTCGACAAGTTCAGCAAGGTAGTTATCACAAAGACTGGTTTTGTCACTTGTCTAAACTCAATGGCCGGGTTCGCAGTGATCCTTCGAAGTCTGTCTTGCTCGCTATTATCGCGGACAAGATAGACTCAACTTATTTTGCGCAGATTAGCCGTTATCTTTCCAAACACGGCATTGACCCTGAGATTGTATTAAGTCCTTTTTAAATTCGTTGGTGACCTTTGTCATAGGAACATACGATCCAAGCTCCCTGGCGAATTCCAAGCAATCGATTGATCTTGGTGACACTTATACTCAATCGCAAGTACATCTGCAGATTTCGCATTTGCAGTAAATAGATGTGTTTGTTCCGAAGACTTGGTAACTGTTTCGTTCATTCGGTGCATTGCGGCTGGACACATCAACAATCGAGGACTGATTCGGGGAGAACCATGAACAGGGCACCTACAGCGCTTCTGGCCCAGCGGATGAATAATGCCGAGTGTGAATTCTTGGGATGTGCCAGGTCAACTTCAAGGAAGTATCCACGATCACCTTGGATGTCATGATCGTGCAAGTCTTCTTGTAGCGCAATGTACACAGGATCGATCCACTGAAATCCATCAACCACAAGTGACTGCATCATAGCCAAACTCTACAAATTGTTAGTGGTTAACACGTGACCAAACTGTTGTTGTCAGTGGGGTTATAGCCGGACAGTTTGCAGTTGTTGGCATGACTGAACAAGTGACTTTCAATAGATATCCCACCACGAAGTGCTCACTCGGTAATCATATGCTGGTCAATGTCAGTGAGCAATTTCAGCTCGATTTTAGTATTGGACAACAAAGTATCCCAGCCCATACAAGGCGACGAAAACTGCACGGCATCGAGATTGAATGCGTGCATGATGGTGCCATGAAATGACTCAAAGCCTCAGCGAACAGAGGTCTTGATAATTGCTGAGGTTTTTGAAACCCTGACGGAGACCAAACTTTCCTTGCATGTTCGCAATCGTTGGCGGAAATTCCATCACGTGACAAAGATGACTTAAATACTTTGATTTGTGGCAAATGAATTTCAGCAAGTTTGTCCCAGTCGTGAATGAACCAGTATGGATACACACCTTTTCTTGTTATAAGGTCTGTAATTTTTGGACAGTATCGCCAAGTGATTTGAATGTTATATGCCGTACTATTATTCACTGACTTCTCCAATTACGAATTCATAAATTGTATCAAATCGAAAAACTGCAATTGTCCCAGTCAAAACATCATGAATTTTTCCAACTTGTTGGAGATCACGCTAATCGGTTTGTCCGATACCTTCGCTTCTGATTGCATTATCTAATGGCTATCTTACCCACTAAAGTTACGAAGCACCACAAGCATTTGGTTTTCTTGGGGTAATTTTTAAACTGCACATTGCACGCGTTGTGCGCAACAGCTCTGTACGCACCAGTGATGTGACAGTGACATAGAACTTTGGAAGCAGGACTTTTCCTTTCAACATTGAATGGGAATTGCTCTTTGTCAGTGAAAACCTTTGTTCTTTGTCAAAGAAATCTTTTTCACAAATCCAGCATTGAGTTGTTGTGGAAAACTCACAAATGTTATCAACAATCGTATTTGTGGGTGCTGGTGAATCGAACTGCTGTCGAGTCCCTTGAGCGGTGACTTTGTTCAATTTTTGGAATACCTTAACTGTTCCTGGAGCGCCAGAGCTATGCACGTCGCACTCTGGGCACGATAAAGGACTGGCAGCTCTGATTTTCCACCACATCGAACCACAACATAACATCATCCTATGGAATGTATTGTTGCACTGTTAGCAAAGCATAGATGACATACGGGAGTTTCATCTATCGCTGTACTGCAGTAAATTTGACATTGTCTTACAACTCTTAGTCATAATCGTACGCAGTTGTTTTTCACTGATACAAGCGCAGTAACAATCATCACTGGTGAGCAGTTCGGTAGTGATAAATACGGTGCTTGCTGTTCCGGTTAAGCAGCCGAACAATATCCTTGATCCATACGTAATGCTATGTCAGTGCTGATTCTTTCATCTCAGTCAGCAATAACAAATGGATCTGAATATATTTTCGATGACACGAGGAAAAGAAAAGGCAGCGGATGAAAGCCTTGGTCGAAGGTGAAAGCATTAACAGCAACACCTGAGTTAAGTTTTCAAATTTCTTTAGTGTGGCTTTGGTAACCTGCCTAGAAAACTCCATAACACGTAAGTTGCGTTTACCCAGGTGTCGCCGGTATTTTTGAGGCATATATTTGTGATGACTGACTGGGTATATCGCGGACAAAATCGCCTATTCAAAACAACGATTATCAAGATTGTTCAAGTTTATAACTGACACTGGCGGATCCCAGTTTCGTGATATGTAACTGGATCCACGACTCTGGTGATACGGCAATAGATGGACCTCCGTCTTGAAACATCTTTCAAGAGTCCATCCTGATCCTGAGTGTGTGTGTGTATTCTCCAGCATTTCGGGAATAATATTAGTAGTACACATGATGACAAGTTTGGGATTGTCTCTCATTGGACAGGTTGGTTAGCTGGTTCTTTGAACAATTAATTTATTTCCCTTGGATGGATCATGTAATATGGGTTCTTTTGAGATGTTTGATACTTATAATGTGTCATGTAGGAGGACGTGCTAAATGCATGTTTTATATCTTACAGTTGTATATAAACAGGTAGTGTTGGACAAATTTCTCATTTTTATTTATGTGTGGCAACGTAAAATCTATTGACGTATTTTATTTCTTATTTAGGTACTATTTTATAGGTAATATTTGTTTATAATATTCATTGGAACTACAAAGTGCTCACTGGACTAAAATAGTATTCTGGGATTATTGTATATTATTCAAAGGAGTTCTAGCGAATGCCATTTTGATACATCAGGGTTACGAATGTCATTTTGATAAATCAGGGTTGCTGGCAGACAAGTGCATTCAATGCTCTAAACTTCATTCTGAGTATCTAATTCCTTTGGACTTAAATGAACTTGTTAAGATGATTTTGAATAAAATATATAATATTGAAAGCCTTTCTTCCATTTTTTTTATAACGTTGATAATACTTTCTTTGTAATTTTTATGTGTATGTTAGCATGGCAAACTGAAAAAATAGGATGTATGTGTAACACGTCTTTCATTGAAGAAACCATTTTAGAGATCTGCCCCTATTGATTTAATATCCCTTGCTATGCTATTCGTGTAACTCTACAAGCTATATAACTTCATTGGCAATGCCCCTTCCTAAATATCGAATCAATTATTTTTGGTTCCTTTATATCTTTGTATTTTGGTAGCATATAAAATATGCTATTACAATCAAACGAGTATGTGAAAACAAATATGAGATAAATTACTTTTCTGTGTGCATTTTTATGTTTCTAAGTTATTTTTTCAATAAACGATTTACCAGAATACCCCAATTTGTGCAATTTCTCTAAGTCTGATTTTGTCGCTTTTACATCATTATAAAGACAATCTGGGTATATTTTACCTCTTTAAACATAGGCTGCCTCATCTCCCCCTATGTTAACCTATGCCAGAACTTTCCCAATGTATTTGTTAGTGTCCAACAAAGTTACCACTATATTGCAGTATTTGTTACTGTTCTCGTTATGTCTTTTTACCAAACTCCAACACTAAAAGTGTTGTCTAAGCTCTAGAATTGTAACTGATGTATGTTTGCAACAACAATAATCATATCGTTGTGGTTGTGGTGGTTCAACATAATCTGGTGCTTCCAGCGGCCTACCCATCACGGATCTGATCGACGAATTACATATTTCAAGGGAGTAATCCGTAGTCAATATTTCAATGGCGGCACTCAGCATTGGCTCGTGTACTTTGATAGCGATCTTTTGATTATTTTCCTATTATAGATTTAATTCTAAGCTGAAGATCATCATCTATTTGTTCGATTTGCTATGATTATGTTGGTACATAGACGGCTTCCCAGACTAAAACCGTTCCATCCGCGTTGGTTTTATGCGAGAATACCAGTGAATGTATAAAGGATAATTGACCGAATTATTTTACTTTGATATTTGGATAACTATAACAAAGTCGTAATTGTGAGAGTGGATCTCAAGTGACTGACCATTAGGAGCTTTTATCGCAGGTGGAAAAGCAATATCGAACTCCGGCCGTGTTGACGCTGATGATATCATTTTGGTCGTCAGCGGCGTTGTGTTAGCGATGATCTCTTCCAGTCGTGTGATTGTTTATGCGGTCATTATTATATATAAGGCAGATTCTAAATGTGGCCCTGGCAACGTTGAAAACGTTGTGTTGGCATTATTGTGATATCGATAGTAAATATCGCTAATTGCAGCAAATACATTGTCTAATAGTACACGGTCTTTTAACAACGCTGACATTATCAAATGTTATATTTATGCACGCATGTGTCGCAGCATAAGTTATTTCCGTGTGCTCTTGCTACTTTGTACTGGTACATGTAGATATTTTTTTGCGATAACATTGATTATACCAGCAACACGAGCAACAACATAGACACCGGTTCCAACCACGGTCGTTATCATGTGCGTCGCTCATAATGTGCCGATTAACATCATTGTTCCAGTGACCAGCGGGGAAACTGCGTATACAACATTGTCGATGACGATGATTCGTCTGCGATATATTTTTGTGTTTATCATGTTTTCCTCGATATTTTATCTAGAGATGACATCCACGCACATGCTTGATTAGATCCGAAAGGATTGTTCGAGATTCATTACCAATTGAAGTGTTTTCGCGACGAATTCCAGACACCACCAATACGTCGTTGCAGTTAATTGTTTGTATTCTGGATCCAGTAAATAGTTTTACTTGGCATTTTGATTTAACATGACTAAGAAGGTTTCTGAAAATTTGTCGTTGGAATGACGCCATGGATATATCGCAATTATCTTAAATCTAGCAGCGCTAGACACGAGACCTTATACACCCCGGTAACCTCAGCGGTATCTATGATAGTGTCATTTTGATATGACCATGTTCCTAATCCAGCCGCCACAGTTTAAACTTGATGAAGAACGTAGTCGTATGAAATACACGATCCACAATTTTTTTGATTGTATCGAGTTCAGTGTTCATCGAATGGATTCATGAGTTAATGCTAGTGAGATCATTGTTAATAATTTCGATTGTTGTTTTAACATTGACTAGATCAACAAGTTTTTGTTAATTACAGAGAGTTTAATGTTGATGACCATTCGATTTCCAAAGAAATTATCTTCGTCGCAGCGTCATTGTTTAATTCTGGTTCTATCAAATTAGCAATGATATTTCTACTTATGTTGAAATTGCCAGTCATTCCATCATCGGCCTTTGCAACACATTTATTAATCGTGGTCTTGTTGTTGTTCTCGTATTTGTTTGTTGCCATGTCATCATCTTTAATCTTACCGATTTTACTAAACACCACTAAGTTATTATCGGTCGCTACTGGAACTCGCAGAATAAAATATGTCAATGGAATATTGCTCGTCTTTAACCGTCCTTGCTTGTTCTGATAAACAACAACTTCATTTTTGTCGACATCGGCGAATCGCACAAGATGAGCAAATTCATCTGGTGTTGCATATTTGGATAAATTAATATCACCCTGTGCCTTGCTGCTAACAGATCTACCATTATAAACTAGTAACCTGTTCAAATCTATGTTGGACTGATATGCCGTCTGGTTGAATACCTATGCAGGACTTTATTAGGCGGCGCTGATGACAATTATAGGGCTTTAAGTACAGCTAGAACATCTGGACTGCATATAGGTGGATACGTTAATGTCTGTGATGGTAATGTTGAATAGCAGATTCGAGTGTTTTGCACTCTGCTGATACACTCACAAATTCACTCAGTGGTGTCAGTCCATACCAATCCAAATAAAAATCGCTGCTTGGGTCAACCGCGTATGCAACGCAATGAGTAACCAGGGCGGAAACTTCCAATGAAATGAATGATATCGGTTTCAACATGGTTTGGTTTTTGTGGTACTTGATCAGACATGACAAATCCTATGAAGATGTTATGTTCAATCGTCGAGCGGCATTAAGTAAATCAAGATTGGACATCGGAAGCTTTAATGAATCGTCCCTGGCAGTTTCAGACCTTGACCGTAAGACGTTCCTGGTAATCTTCGACCCCGTCATTCTTTTGAGGTATTTATGACGTGTCCTGTTTTTTTCTCACGCCATACCGGCAGCAGTTCCAACAGTGCAAAGTACAGCTGCTTTTACAACAGCTGAATTCGCTGCTGTAATTAGCGCTAGTATTGCCGTTAGCAGTAGGAATATACCAACGGTTTTGTTGTGTCGCCGATCGCATTCGCTGAGAGATCAAATCGAAGGCAAGTTGTTGATTTCTTGGGAGTCATTGTAGATTTTGAGCGGACGTGAAGTCAATGATAATGTATTTAGGCCCTGCAGTTCTGCTGATTTAAGAGATTTTTTTCTAAAGAATTTGTCGTCGATGCGGATTGCAGGGTTTTAATCTGACCAGGTGTCAGAGTAACAATAACGTGATGGTATGACAATATAACGACATGAATGATCTAATTACATATCGCTTGCGATCCAATTACGTTTCCTAGTGGCGCATTAGCGACTCTCATTTGTCCATCAACACCTTCAAGCATTTTTTTTTTTTTTCTGACAATATTACAGCAATTGCTCTGCAACCACCAGCTGGAGCATGACCAACACTAACACGCACATGAACGTCAAAGACTGACAATCTAAGTAAATCCAGATGTTGCAACGAGACATAAATCGGATAAAACGTCAAAAAATCCTGCTCTTATATCTGCAGATCCAAGTCGACATTCTGATCACGCCCCATAAATCTCATTAAACTATGATACGCCCGTGTTTTGGTCAAAATTCAGTATTATACCTTCAGATGGCTTTTGATGTTAATTTATCCTGAGCGAAATCGTCGACACCAATAATCTGTCAAACACCATTTGGTTTGCTCTCTGATTGTTATACTTGGTGGCACGCTGAAATGCCACGAATATGTGTCGTGGTGCTGAAATTCCCTGCTGTGATGCGATCTGCCATGAAAATGTTCCTGATGTGCTTGGAGTTGTGTATGTGGTCATTGTCAGCCACGACAGCGTTGATTTGCCTCAGTTGTTCATGAACGATAATAATCGTTGTTCTTCTGCCAACGACGGAGTCATCTTTTGGCACTCATAATACTAGGTGTGTTAGTGTTTCATTACCAGTACGAACCCCACCAGTCTCAGCATGACAGAAAACATCGTTGTCTGTGGCCCTTCGAACCAATGTAATTGTATTTCTTGCTCCGAAGATAACTTTTTTAACATGTCTTCAGAATCCGAAGATAGGTGATATGTGATAGTGGTATCACACATGAAAATCCACCATCTGCGCTAACCTGCGATCGCCGCGCTGCAAATCCCAGTTTGAATTATGAATTTACACTATGCAGTGTCGCCAATGAGTTATCATTCTAGATGGTTGTGGATTAAAGGCGCTGACCAGTTCTAATTGTACCATGAGATGCTGCCTATCGTCAGGGTTGTTAGTAATGTCCTTCACTAATGTCATGGACGGACCGGCGGTCCATGAATACTTATCAGAGTATCTTGCAAGACCGATAATGTTTGTAGCAACAGCAACGATGTCGAGGCATGCATGGATTTATGCACCATCAATTATATATCTGGCACTGTTAAATAACGCCAATATACCGTTGTTAACGAATCCACATCGCTCATTTTCAGCGCATATGGTATCATGTTTTTCACACCTTTACCATGAACTTCAATAAATGACTCGGCGGGCACGAAATAGCTTCAGGTATCTTGGACTTGTAATTCAATTCATCCACGTTGGTTTGCTTCTCGTGCTTGATAAGGATGATACTGATAATCACGCACAGACTCATCCTTGATTACTGGTGCATCCATGTCAAATACGGGATAAGACACACACTCGAACATTTTTATGCTATTCTCTCTGTCTAAAACAATGTTCCAACATTGTTCGATAAGTAGTTGATCAGCAATGACGACGGGCCAGACCACTACCCACTATTAGGTTGCGGTTATGTATTTTTTTATTGTGTGTGTAAGTGAGTGTGTGTGTGTGTTTGTTAGGTTGCGAACTGACCACATTATCCTGGTTCTGTTGAATAACGAAAAGATAATATCAGACGTAAAAAGACTGGGCATATTGTTCGATCCCTGAATAAGATAAATCTGACAAATATTTAAGTTGCGTATTATAGGTATTTGAAGTGGAAAATAGCTCCATACGTGCACCATATTTTGGGAAAGGACAGCAGACAGCCAAGAACCGGCAATTGATTTCCAGAAAAGGTTTGAGAGAAAAAAGGAAAGGAAATAAGGCAACCCTGACCGGTCACCAACAGTGATTTGCAAAGGATCGGAAACAACCAGGTAATGCAGTCATGCAGGCAATTTGGGTTTGATCAGTTATTCGAATACATAATGAAATTTATTTTATCGGTATGACAGTAAGGCTAATTGAATTTGGCATAAATTGTGCAATTATATGTCTAAGAGAGAGTGTATCATTTAAATGTCATGTTCAATTTCATTGTGTTTATGCATTGATTAAATTGTTTTAAAATTTATATACGGGGGTTCGTGTTGTTACTTTCTATATGTTTGCTCAGATTTCTGTTATTTCATGCATTCACTTCATATTTTATGTTATTAATTGATTGATCCTGACAATAACACCGTGGTCGATCATCTAGATAATGATAACCAAAACGTCATAGCAATCACCATAGCATGTTGGTGGATATATCATATATCATAACATATCATATCTTCTTCCACCACTCACTAACAATGTATTAAAAATTATCACCTTGTTTTAAAATTCGGTGCATGTTGGTACTTTCTTTCAAGTTACATATATTATATGCAACAATAGGCGATGAGTCAGATGTTATCACTGAATTTTGAAAAAGAAAATGACACTGTTACAAATATTTGCTGCATACGGGTTTTACTATATTCATTTTTTTCAATAGAGTCTCAGAATTGTTTTTAAAAAAATCAAAAAGCTTACAATGAAGGATTTAATGTTGGTGAGTGTAATTGTAATAACAAGCATACATATTTAGTCGCAGCTTAAACTGGCATTTGTTACAGTGTTTCATGGTTGTGTCTAATAATGTAGAGAACAATTACTCTTCGATACAACCGGATTTTCTTAATCAATTAACACTTTGCTAATAGTCATAAAAAACTAATACTGTATTGTAGTTGTGTTCAAATCTACACATTAGTTTAGGAATTGCATTATTGTGACCTTTCTCAGACTTACCAGTATAATAAATGCTGAAATAAAAAAAGATATTAAATACGAGCAGTGGATGATGCACATTAAAATAACAGGAAATTTATGGAAAAGGCGCACATCTGTAAAATTTACCCTTGTGCAGATGTGTTTTATGTGTTTCCCCCAAAGGTGTGTAGTTTGTTTTTTATATAAAAAAAGAATTTTGACCAAAACTTTATTCAAGTTACATTTTTGATAGGGTATGTATTTATTGACCTTGGTGTTATCTATAGGGTTGTTCATCCGAGCCAGGTTTCATTCACCTAGCTCAAAATTCCTTCCCCAAAAGTTATCAGTGACCTTTGCTAGAGGTCCCATATGTCCTGTGTTTGCTATGTGTATTTTGCTATACTGTGTGTATGCTATAGATATATGTGTAAGGGCAGCCTCTATATCAAATTAATTTCCCTTTGGTTTGTCTAAGTATTCCTCTTTATTCCAGATTATATATATATATTAATTTCAATTCAGAATTTTGGCAAGTAAACAGTGGCTAATTTGTTACTCAAAGGAAAACCTAGTGTTTTATGTGGGTGTTCATGCTGTGTCACTTCTCATATTAATATATTATCTATTAAAATGAGGCAGGCTGTATCGTAAGAAGGGTCAACATTTGTTTTATTCTGTTACGTTTCTCCTGAATAGGGCTAGGCCTTCTCTTTCATTTATTTATCCTAATTACCTAAAAAGTTTCAAAAGGGTTTAAAAAAGGTTATTGTCCCTAATTTTATAAGGGATTATCATATATTGTTGGTTTGAAGAATAAAATACCTTTGTCCATGTACTTTATGTCCAATTCCATATATTTTTTTTTTCAGAGGCTCTGCTACAGACTTCGCATGAGTGGTTAGAGTATCTTCCTTGGATGTGGGAGGTCATGGGTTTAAACCCTGGCTGAGTGATACCAAAGACTTGTAATAATGGTATGTTAGCAGCAAGAGGTTAGTGTTTGGGACTGGTTGGTTTGGTGTCAGGTTAATGTAACTGGATGGGACATGATGCTACACGTATGTAGCATTATGCCCCATTGCTTGACATCACAATTAACTGCCGCACTGCATACATGGTAATTATATCACTGGAAAAGTGTTAAAGCTATGTTAAAAATCCAAATCACACACACAAATATTTATTGTGTGTGTGATAGATCTTTGATTTTGTCACACCTTGGCAATGTCTTGATGTTATGCCACCTCTACCCTGCCCAAAACAGACCCTTAAAAGTGGAACCTGTAAAGAAGACCTTTATGCCCTTGAAATACCTTAAAAATTGTAACTAGAGTCTTTTTATAAGCAAAATAAATACATTTTGTAAACAAATCCAGAACTGTGTGCTTTAAAAATCTGCTGCCAATGAATTTTTCTGCCCTGAGCAGCTGCCTTTTCTGCCTAAAGGGAAAACTGTAACACTGTGTGTGCATAGACAGATTGGCAAGCTAGTAGCAGATGAATATTAAAAATGTATCTTGCTTCTGTATTTATCTATATCAAAATGTTTATCTAATATCACCGTAATATTTATAGACTTTTATGTCTTTCAAATACAGGAACATACTTGAAGGCCCTCATGCTGACATTTCCAATGAGAAACCAGCAGAGTCCACCATTATAAATGAGAAGGTAAATGCAACCTGTTAGGCAGTCATTTGCTTCAGTCACAACCTTCTGAACGTATTTAATGGCAATATGAAGAAGAGAGTTTCAGCTTGGTTCTAATTTCACTTTTGATTCAGTTAATTACATTGTTAGACCAAACTAGACACAAATGCACTGTTCATTCATGTTTCAACATATATTAATGTTAAACAGAATTAATTTTACAGAGACCATTAATAAATATAATTGAAAATATCTTTGTTAGAGAAGACTCACTGTCTGGTATATATTTGAAGTTGAAGGCGCATATCAAACTGCCAGTGTGGGACTTGTCGTAAAGCTATGTAACGATGTAAGAAAAAAATATTCATAATTCTCATTAGTGAAACACCCATAATCATGTACGATTGTTATACATAAAACTTACGAAAATAATAGGCTTATATTGTTTTGTAAAATGATGCCATGAACATTTTCTAAAGGCAAGTTTTATTTCTAGATCACTGGTTTAAATTATAATCCCAAAAAGCTTTAAATGTTAGTGCATCTGGAGGCTTGGATGAGTTTGGGTTCCATCCGACTTGCCCTTGCCTACTCGTAGGTGCCCCCCTCCCCACCGCAACAATGTCTGGATCGGCTCCTGACTGGACTTTGAAAAGTAGGCTTCTGTCATCAAGTTGATGTTGTTGTTGTTGTTATAGGGTTTAACGCCATTTTCAGCACAAGATAGGCTATACATGGCGGCCAGTATTAATGGTGGAGGGAGAACCCGGGAAAACCCTGGAAAGAACCATCGACCCACGAGAAGTTACCTGCAAGCTTCCTCACATATCCACATTGGCCGAGCCCGAGACTCGAATCCACGCAGACAGAGGTGAGATGGCAGTGATCCGTGACGGAGAGTGCTTTTGACCACTCTGCCACTCGGGGCCCATTCATCAAGTTCAAAGTAACCATTTCAAGAATGTACACGCAATGATGTTATTGAAACGGAGTTGTCAAACAGAATTTGACTAGACCTTGAAAATGGGTCACTGATCTAATTGTGTATCAAGATTCAATTACTCATAAAGGTAAATAGCCATACCAAGTTTCATCACTGTCCATGTAGTTCATTCAAGTATGCATGTGTAGAGTTTACCAGAGAGTCAGCAAAATATCGACTTTATGGTATATCTTAAAATCTACTTAAGTTATTTAAACATTAAAAACAATCATATGGGTCTTCATTGACACCACATGCACTACTTTGCGAAAAGACAAGACTATGTCTTTCATTTTATGGTTGAATGTTGATCCATCTTCAGTATTCTTCACCCAAAACAAGATTTTCAAATTACATTTGGCTGCTGTGATGCACATATTCGATGTCAGCATAGTACTATTTTTATTTATGACAAAGTATGCATCATTAAAAGTCATTTAGGGAAAATCTCATGTCATAATGATCATGCATTCATGGGGTGCAGTGATGAGATTTTTAAGTACGTCAGTGGCGGTAGCCGCGTTGGATGCAAAACTGGCACTTTTTTATTTAGGACCATCCAGGTATCATTGGAAGTCTGTTTCTGGAAACCTTTGTTGATATAGACATCAATTCTGAGTGGGCTAGAGATAAGACTTTCAAGATGTCTGCTGTGAAAGTCAGACTAATAATATTCTTATGACATATTTGATATAATACTGTTTAATAAGATAGTCGTATATTGTAGTAGATACAAATATCAGATGTCAGATAGCAGCAGAGAGGGCAATCAGACCACTTAAGGGAGTTGTCACCCTTGTGTTTGGACCAAAAAAAAAAGTGACCCTTCATAGAGGTCAATACCACATCTACGATTATTGTTTGTCCCAAACAGAATTGTAGACGCCCCCTCTCTGCTGCTATTCATGTTGTAAAAGAAATTTTTACCACCATATCAAGTTTGATGAATATTTCTCAACGCGTTCTTTTCATCTGAGTCATGGGAATCTTCATCTGAATCATGGGAATCTTCATCTGAATCATGGGAATCTTTTGTTTTGTTCTTCAAGTAATATTCAAGTTCTAATGGTGGTTTTTCTATTTTTGGATTTATATTCTTTCTGTGTTTCTAATATATCATCAAGCTTCTGTATCGATCTCCACCGCAATTTTTGCAAATCTGATATAATCCTCTAACGCCGTTGTTACAACCAACACAACTTCGTGGACCAGCATGAGGATTTTTCTTCATAAGATAATTATGTTTTTTACAATATTCTCCACGACATTTTTCATCACATTTGTTAGTGGTTCCTTGACGCAGCCACGCACAGTTGTTCATTATATGAATGATATCTTTTTAATTAAATTTACACCTCTTCTGCTGATAATAATTAAAAGATTGTTATATTAAAAAATAATGGTACATTCGGAATCTCATACTGCAAGAATAGCTCGAGAACGATTAGAAGCAATGAAAAAATTTCTTCCTGTCAGAGACTCATTCAGAAAAAATCTGCAAGCGCAGCAAGAAGCACAAGTTGAGTATGAAGAAGAAACTAAAAAACTGTTTAAGCCCGTCACTGCAGCTACTGAGAAAGTTACAACTGTCATCAAAGAGGATCTTCTTCCGGTATCAAAACAAATAGCAAGAAGAACTAAACAGACAAAGAAGATTTTACGAGATCTTCCACCTGGCATAGCTAGGGAAATAGCTGCGGCTCAGCCTCCATCTGTTGGTGAGGAAATACTTGAAGAAATTGGAAAACTTCGTACTGAATTCACCGACGTACAAAAAGAACATGCACCTAAATTCAAGCCAGTAAAGGAAAATATAAAATTAATTGCAAAATTTAAGGAAGGGGTTGTTGAAGAAATTAGAAATACTGAAATAGAAAAATTACCCGAAAAAATATTAGATTATATATCTGACAAATCTGCTGTTTTAAACCCCCTTCATGAAAAAACAAAAGATGATAATTTTATTAAATGGATATATCACATACATGCAAATAAAGGACAAGCTAGAAATGATGATTCGAAATATAAAAATCTTCATGAAAAAGTAGAAATACTTCGTACAGAGAGACTAGAACAACCCTTCCGGCGGAAACTTCCTCCATCTTTACGTAAAATAATACCTGCGCCAGAAATGACATTTGCACCGATAGATTCACCACATGGATTTCGAAGAAGTGACTCACCTAACACAGCCCGGTCATCACTGAACTTACTCCGGTAATGCAACCACCAGTACTTAAAACACCTCAAGATGAACCTAAAACAGGATCTGGTTTATGTCCTGATAATATCATCAATGACGTGTCACGGTTAGAAGTTCTCATAGGAGGAAAATGTGCCGGAAATAATTCACCAGAAATAATTAATGAAGCAGCTGATATTTGTCGGCGATTATTTCAAGGTTTGTATCATGGATATCGGCGTTTACCGAGAACTTATTGATGAACTTGCTGATGACTAGTTGTTAGATAAATGGTAAATAAAAATAAGATGATCATACATAATAATCATCGCAAATCTGTACAGGTCAGAGCGGTAAACTCACGATTACCAATCCATAGGGTTATTTACGGAGATGGACTTGGTGATGTTATTCAGGGTCTATTTAGAAGGATGGCTCCAAAAGCAATACCGATTGCAAAACAATTAGGTATGAAGGCTATTGAGGCTGTTCGTGATAAAGCTCCTGGTGCAATTGTCAATGTTGCTGGTAAGGCGTTCTCGGCGATCAAAGAAAGACTAGCACGATTACTGCGACGAAAACAACAACCACCGGTGAAACTGGCAAGTACTGAGGTTATGCCAGCAAATGTCAGTAAAATAATAAATCAGGCTGCAAATCAAAAACTAGCGGAATTATCTGAAGAAGCAGAAAAAAATATAACAGCAAATTTAATAGCAGGAAGCGGTCTTCGTCGACGATGATCATCATTTGGAAAAATGATAATTACAATAAAATGTTTAAACGCATATCCGACCCAGCATTTGACATGGATACACCGGTCCTCAAAGATGAATCGGTACATGATTATCAATTTTATTCCTATGACGCAAAACAACCAGATCAGCGAGTGAGAATCGAATTACAGGTTCATGATACAAGTAGATATTTTTTGCCCGCTGAGGCGTTTATTGAAGTAGAAGGTGAACTTGTAAAGGGGGATGATACGGCATATGCTGCCAATGCATGAGTTGGTTTTGTCAACAACGGAATTATGGCACTGTTTGATAGCGCCACATACATGATTGATGGGAAAAATATTGAATCAATTCAGAAGGATGTTGATGTTGCTACAACAATAATTGGTCTAGCGAGATATTCTGACGACTTTATAAGATCGGCCGGTCCAGCAATGATGTTTGCTAAGGATACCACCGACAACGCCAACCATAATCAGTATATCAAGTTACTCACACCACAGAATACTTCTGTTGCTAATCAGGCAGAAGATGCCAACCCCGATCGTGAAACTAGACCAGGGGGTGATTTTGAAATCATAAAGGGTATTGCCCCGACTTTCAACCTAGGATTTGCAACACGCCGAGCAGCGTTGTCGGGAGATAGAAGAAATTTTTCATGTGCAATTCCATTATCTCACATCTTTGGATTTTGCAGAAATGTTAGAAAGGTAATCTCTGGAGCTAAACACACAATTGTACTCGTAAGAAAGGGTAATGATAATGATGCAATCTGGCGAGGTGCTGGTGTTGCTGGTGATGCTGATGCTGGTAAAGTAAATATAACAAAACTTTCATTGTGGATGCCAGTAATAACACCATCAATTACTGAAGAACAAAAATTACTATCTTTTATGGATCAGGCGGTAAATCATTGATATCATGGTTAACAGTAACCACAGATGCTGCTCAAAGCAATGTTAATGGTTTATTTACATGGCATATAGCATCACAACAGGGTGTTTCTTCACCACGACATATTTTTATTGCGCTGCAAGATAATGCTCGGATGAATAATCAAAGACATTCACATATGATATTTGATAACCTTGGAGTTAATGAAGTTTCCTTGCGGATAAATGGACATCAAGAACTGGCTGAGGATATATTGTTAAATTTTGATCAAAATCATGTAGCGCGTGCATATCATCGTTTGATGTCATTTATGGGACGTGATCAAAATGTGGATACCGGTTTGCAAATATCACAACTAGATTTCAGAACTTTATATCCGATTTATTATTTTTCGCTGGAGCATCTTGATTTATCCAAGCAATCTGTCGTTGATATACACTTTCGAGCTCGTGTTACTAGACCTCCTCTTGATATAGCTGGTCCACCACTTGTTCGCGGCTTCTACAGAGCAATCGCGGTCATACTTAGCGATAAAGCCATGTTACTTGAAGGTGGTAGTGGTCGAAGGAGAGTCGTTGATGCACCAGTGGAAAATCTTTAATTATTCAGAAAAATATTATTTATATATAAAATGTCTTATAGTCATGTTAATGTTACTCTGACTCCTGGTCAGGTAAAAAAGCTTCAATCAAAAACCGCCAACAAATGCGGAACTAAAATATCACTAAAACGAGATCAGATTAGTGGTGGTCCAAACAAATTATCGTTGACAAATAATCAGATTAAACATTTCAATAAAGCCCAGGAATCAAAAACTGGAGTTCAATTTCATCATTCCCCGAGCGCCATCAAAGACATGGTTAAAATAGGTGGTATATTTCCACTTCTTATGGCTATTCCAGCGTTAATAGCTGCTGCTGCTCCAACCGTAGCAAAAGCAGCCGCGTTAGGTGCTGTTGGAACAGCTGCTGGAATGGCTCTAAAGAAAGCAACAGGAAATGGATACAAAAAAAAGGGACGCGGTCTAAGATTACCGGGATCTCGCTGGGGGAGAGGTCTAAGGCTTCCAGGTTAGACGTTCCAGCATCAAATTTTGATTTACTTGATGCTGCTAAAAAATTAAAAATAAAAGCTTTTAGAGGTGTTTTTATGCGAGATCAATTACCGAAACAACCAAACAAACTCGAAACAGATATTATTAATCTAGACTCGAATTCAGGACCCGGTACTCATTGGGTATCATACGCGGTTGATCCACGTGGAATCGTTTATTTTGATTCGTACGGGTTAGCTCCACCTGTTGAATTTATCAAGTATGTCGCACCACTTCACGCAAGAACCTCTGGTTATAAAGTTTGGTATTCAACGCTACCCACACAAACAATGACAGATCCGCCAATATGTGGCCGTGAAGTAATTAATGTACTCGACGCTATATCAAGATCATCCAAACCACCACACAAAGTTGTGCATGATTATACAAGTAACCGATTCGTTGCGCGTAAAGCGTTTTAAACAACAGGTCTTATTATAATGGTTGATATTTACGGAAGAAGATCTTCTACCAGTAAGAAAATACAATCCGACGTTGATCTGTCGAAGTATGCGACTAAAGATGATCTCGCTGATATCATGAACCTGGCTGGAGTTGACCCAGATGAAGTTGTTATTTTTCAAGATCGATATGGTAAACTAAAAACAAGCAATATCAAATGGAATGATATAGTTCGACGAGTACTCGGTGCGGTCACGGATAATATTCCCGTGTTTACTGACAGCTGCAAAATCAGAGATTCAAGTGTATCATTAGCAACAATTAGAAATGAAATTGCAAGAAGCGTTGCTAATTGCGTGAAAAACACCGGCGACATAATGACGGGTGAACTCAGCATGAACGGAAATAAAATAGTAGTTTTAAGAGATCCAACATCTGACGAAGACGCAGCAACAAAAAAATACGTCGACAACGTGGATGGAAAACTATCCACGCTGCGGGCCGAGTATGATGTTCACGTGGGCGCTTTTGCAAGATTTCGAAGAAATTTTCAAAAAACAGACGAATCCATTGATAAATTCTTTGGCACTCCGCACGCCATTGATATAAAACTCGTTGATATCAAAACTAACCTAGACACGATCAAACAAACACAGCAAGACATCATAGCGGGAATTCCTGAGATCGTCAACAAAACCAATTTGATTAAAATTCCAGCTGGAATAACTCCCGGGCATATCACAAACATCGTATACACGGTATCATCGGGTTTTGCAACATGGTCACAGCAAAATAAAACTATCAAATATACCGCAACAGTAACTGGCGTGTACAGGTTGTCCGTGTTCAGTGCTACAAAATTTGAAATATTTAAAACGTTTCCATGGCGTCATTCAACCAATAGGTTTTCCGGGGTTGTATCTGTTATATTAAATAGCGGAACTGAAGAAATTTTTATTCTGGAAGCAGCTGATGAGAAATTAACCGCAACATCTTACTGGTGGTGTTTGGAATTTGTAGCTGAAACACCTCAATTGGTTACTGCATAAAAATATATATGGACGGTGCACAATACAGGTACAATCAAGCACGTGAATGGCAGGCGGCGTTAAAAGATCAAGTCGATCAATATACAGTAAAAGTAAAAAAATATCGACGACGATTAGTTATCGTTGATGTGATTGTTTGTTCAGTATCCGCTGTTGTTGCTGGAACCGGTGTAATATTATCAGCGTTGACAATGATGGCACCAGCAGCTGTAACTATTTGTATTTCAGCAGCAACAACTATTGCAGGTGTGCTTAATATCATCGCCAAAACAATATGTACTTGCACGAACGAAAAATTATCCGATTACATAATAAAATTACACACAGCGACGGTAGCATACTCGAAATTATCCTCGTTGTTATCAGCGAGTCTTAGTGATGGAATTATATCTGATTTCGAATTTTCAATGATGACTAAAATATACGACGAAGGTATCGGTATTAAAGATACAAGTATTAATAATGACAGAATTACTCCAGCAGATCGTGACCAACACAACTCCGCCAAAGATAACGATGATCTCGGTAAGTTCGTCTAATCCTGAATTTAGTGTTAATTTTCCTACTGCAATTCCAGTAAAAGAAATAGCACTAGCGCAATTACGAGTATATTACAGCTGGCCAAATATCAGATCAGAATCATTTCATGGTACACCAGCAAATAATTCGCTTGTATTTGCTAGTAAAAATAAACCCGATGGAACACCTGACTGGGTTGTTGTTGGAATACCAACTGGCAGTTATGAGATCGAACAAATCAATGAGGAATTTCAGCGTAGAATAAAATCAATAACCGGAAAAGAAGCAAAAATATCAATTAATGTTCATGAACCGACCCTGTCCTCGACGGTTGAAATACATTCTCCCGATTACGTCGTTGATATTTATAAATCTTCAATCAGATCCGTACTAGGTTGGCCTGAAATTACCCCGGTGTATGAAGGACTACCAGAATCAACTCGGGATGATTTTACATCATCGAAAAGTTTTCATCATAATATTAAAATGAATTATACAAGTTTCTGGTGGAACATAGAAAAACGTGTATGGGATAAACGGCATCAATTTCGTGTCGAGCGAACTGGTGAGTATTACTGGCTCTTACACAACGTTGATGGTGGTAATTCATTTTATGACATAAATATCAGTAATGTCATTCATGTCATAAATTCAGATCACGAAGAACAACTAGACAATTTACGTGATAGTTTTCGAGAATATTTGTCTAATTTGACATCTACGCGTGAAAAAATTATTAAACGAGTAGAAATTTTAAATAATATAGCTGATACTATTGAATATTTTCATAATGGAATCATAAACCTGGTTTTTGAATCATCGGGCAATCATAGAAGGGTTTCGCAGCCAAGTACAAAATATCCGAAGCTGACATTGTAACATTCAAGTTTCCTGATTATAATCCAGATAAATTAAGAAAATCTGTCAATGATGTCATTGATGAGTTTTTTCCGAAAATACTCGATGCGTGGAAAAAACTAGCACCACATCCAACCATTCTTAGATATGATAATGATCCACATGGCGGTGGGAGACACGTATCTCCGGAAATCGTTAATATAACACCGACAATCGTGGTCAATCTGGTTTGTGACGTAGTCGATAGCAGCTATCAAATAGATCTCGGAAGATCAAATCAGGCTCAACAAGGATACATCCTATACACATTTACACCACAAGTTCCCCCCGGAAGTTTAATCGTGCAAGAACCAACTAATCCTGTATATCTGCGGTGTCACAATAATATGTTAACACGAATAAATTTTAAACTCACAGACCACCTTAATCGCTTAATTGACATACGTGGAGAAGAATTTGTGATAAATCTGTATGTGAAATCTTAATTATTATGTAATGTACCAGCACGTGAGTGTTTTTATACACTTGAAAACACGGACACGAGGATTTCTTAACAGTTAGAAGAACATTTGTAACAGAGATCAGACTTACTGCTGTATTAAATTAGATCAACTTAAAAAAAAATAATATTTCAAAATAAATAAAATATTTTTTTATTACTGATATGGTGATTGGTACAAATTAATAAGATTGTGTGTTTGGTACAAATTAATCAGCCTTGCAAAAAGATATTTCAGAAAAAAAAATAAAATATTTTTTTTCTTCTGAAAATTTGATCATTTTACATAATTCTAGCCCATCAAAGATCTGCACGTGGTCAGCGTTGACAGGGACCCCAGTTACCAAAACTTTCATTTTCATTATTACTTCGGATCGTTTTACCAGTAACGGGGTTATTTTGGATCGTTTCACCAGTAACGGGGTTACTCGCTAACATAATTTTTTTTAATTGTCTTATACGAGTACTAATCGTTTTCTTTGCCTCGTACTCGTGGGATAACAGCGATCTAATTCTTTCTACTGCGGCAGAGAGAGGAACGAATTCCTTCACCTGATTATCTTTTACGGTAGCTAGCGACTGAAACATTGCCGCCTGAATCCGTTTCATGAGCTTGTATTCAGATGATAGTGTGTGTGTGTTCCCTGGTTTTTACGTTCTTGTAAAATCTCAAAATCAGAAACTATTTTTTCAGGATTTAGTTCATCGGATATATTAATTCCATCTTTTTTCAATTTTTTAATAGCAACAATTACATCATTGATATTTTCATGGTTCATTATGTAATATATAAATCTTTAAAATAAAATTTTTTTTTATCCCTATAGAACCCCTATCAAGTCTTTAGCGAGTTCGTCGGGATGTTTCAAGGACAGTACAATATATACAATGAATGAAGAGCCCCTATCGAGTGTATTAGCGAGCTCAGATTATGAATGACGAGCCCCTATCGAGTGTATTAGCGAGCTCAGATTATGCATTGGACGGCACAAACATATAACTTAACTAAGGAAATGTATATATACAATGAATGAAGGACGGTACAAACATATACGCTCAGCAAAATCCCACCCACAATAATTAATCCCGTGGGTGATACGAAAATATGTATCAACCACCGGTCAATATTGTGGTTGAATTTTGCTGAGCGGGGGGTTTTGCGGTTCCCCCATTATTATAAAAATCGCAATTATGCGCACCACCGACAAATTGTCAGCCATGGGGATTCCATCCTGGACCGCGAGCGTCACAGTCCAATACCATACTGATTGAGCCATCGAACCTTGTTACAAACATATGTTTCGGAAGTTAATATATAGCTAAGGAACCAATACAATTCTGAATTCAAGAAATACGTTTTCACCAAACAAGTTAGATTTATAAAAGCTGGATTAAGGAATTTCCTATTTACTATACCACGCCATCTAACTGTTAGATGTTTTCATCCTTCCTATAATATAACTGTTCGATGTTTTCATCCTTCCTATAATATAACTGTTAGATGTTTTCATCCTTCCTATAATATAACTGTTAGATGTTTTCATCCTTCCTATGACTATACGAGATTTTTAATCCTCTCTATATCTGTTCTATGGAGAAATATATATTACGAGATTTCCCACTCGTAAATCTGTATCCATGAACAATGGTCAAGGGAGTATTTAGTTGTTAATATTACTCGATAAAATAAAAGTAACCACACATACGCACACAAATACATAATCACACATACGCACACACATACATATACAAATATATTTTGCTCTGAACAAGGAAAATGCAATTGATTTTTAATTCCAAACACTATATACATGTATTTCTGTAATCGAGTAAATGCATGCAGGATCCCTGTACTGCAGATCTAAAATTAACCCGCCACAATCGATACATACTAGACGCTGTATTCTACATTCAGTAAGCTGGCATATAAATGTCGGTTTTCTGTAGTTTAGATGTAATATATATGCTATGTTGTTCTAAATTTTTCACGAATAGAACAAAAAAATACACGAACTGCATATTTTTGTAAGTTAGAAACCGTAGATAATTATGACCATATACGAGGATCATAAAATTACCTCCCTTTCATGAGTCAAAAATAAGTAGTGCATGGGGGAAATTTTGTGACATAAATTAAAAAAATTAATTCGAGGTGGTAATGATAATTATTGATATCGGAAGATAATTTTCTGCTTATATTTTTTCGAGAAAGGGGTTTTATATATATTTTCTGCTACTTTTTGTACTGAATGCGCGGTAATATCAAAATATTTCGCAGCTGAATGCATCGAACGAAAAATAATTACTTCGCCAGTTTCTGTGTTTGTGGAATTTACCGCCCTCTTTCCGATTGTTTTACATCTTCCTGTATTACCACATGCAGACTTCACGCTTCGTGTGACAACTCGAAGGTTGGATAAACTATTATTTTGAGGATTCCCATCAATATGATCAATAACAAGACCGTCATTGATTATCCCATTATGACATTCATACGTAAATCTATGATAATGTTTCTTTTCTCCATTGTATGTGAACATTAGATAACCAGCATTAGTAATATAACCAACTGGTTTTTTTTAACCTGCAGTGTCTGATGACACCATTAATATCTGATTCATAGTTTGTTATGACAGGATTTGGGACAAATTTATTTTGCTCCATTATAATAATATTATTTGTTTAAATCATTGTTTGTCTGAAATCTTGATATATAATCCTCCACGGATTTTATAGCGTTTTCACCATTATTATTTTTTTTGTCATAATATCTTTTAAGTTCTCTGAACCGTTTTCCACCGCACTTTCCACATAATCCTGTTTTTCCTCGCACTCCAATACCACACCGCAGACATGGTATTGGTCCTAGACTTCCTCGTCGTATGCTTTGTGAGTGCATCCAACAAAATTCCTTTCTGCAGGATTTGTTGCATCGATTTACTGAGCCGATCATCAACCATTTGCATTGAGACATTGTATATATAATATTTTTCATTTTAAATATTTGTTTTAATTATATGAACGAGTTTGAGAGATTATCCCAAACTAGGCCTGTTAAATATAAATTCAACCTCGACAGATTATCTCCAGACTTGCCAGTGCGAGATTTGGTTGATCCGAAAAATAAAAGTTTGATCTCGAAAATTCACGACGCCAAGAAAGAATTTTACACGGATGGTGCATCTCATACATGGTCAACGTTCAAGATTATACGCAATACTGTCAAGGACGCCACAATGAATGACAAGCGAGCGGCAACTATCATTAACTACATCGCTGAGTATGAGGGCAATCAAAAATATTTCTTTAGAGTAAAATTTATTGTATTAACAGAAACAGGTAGTTGGATTATTCGTGACAAATATGATCCTGTCCTTGGCAATAATAAAACTCATATTAAGTAAAAATTCCAGACCGGGTCTACTGACGGGTATTGACAAACCGTATTATGAGCGAGTGTATCCTGTAACAGCGGTTATTTATGGAATCTATGAGATAAATAAAAAACCCAACGTTGATAAACTAGCGCCGATGAAATTTTCAAGGTTAAATTGTGTAGCCGAACGAGTAATAGAACACTTTACAAACGCGATGCGTGGAAATGGATTAACTGATTTAAGGCGTGAAAAAATAAACTCGTGGGCTGATTCAGTTAAGGATACCGGTGCTACAATAAAAGATGTTGCTGAACTAGGAAAACTATTAAAATTTCCAATAACCGTAGCGACAATAACGGGAGAGGTACTGTACGAATCGAAATATAAATCGAAAGGAACTCCAATAAATATTATTGATCATAACGCGCATGCATGGACTAGCGCAGTAACAATATTTCCACGTGATCGAACTGTTAGATTTTACCCCTCAGATATGAGTATGTTTGATTTTATCAACGAAATAAGTAAAAACGATCCTATATCGGTATGGTTATTTAAAAGTAATGAGGAAGCTGAATTTGATCAGTTTGTCAGACCAAATGGTGAAATATATCGAACAGAATCCCTCCATGACGAGATGAAAAATCTCACGGAGAAGTTTTTAGAGTGCAAGCACGCGGAAAATACTGACAAATTACTAACTAATTGTTTTACCGTTCCATCTGTTGCGGCTCATTTTGCTAGAGAAAGAAATTCATGGAAACCAACACGATTTGATTTACTCGAGGACGTATGCGCAAGTTGCGTCGAATACGGACATGGCGGATTATGGAATACCAAATACAATTACAATGATGTTATTTCGGTTGATATGGTTGCATGTTATCCAGGAAGTTTTCTAGGATACGGAGATTGTTCTGTATACTTTAAAAGATTTGGTCACCCAACAAACGAGATGACGCGAGTGGCAATTAATGGACCATTACCTGATTTTGATCTGACTGGATTCGCCTGTATTGAATCATTCGAGTTTAACGAAAATCTTCACAAGATTTGTTATGTTTGGTTTGGTAGACATTTTTGTGAAAAACGTTGGGCACCTATAGTTTTATTACGATATATGCTAGATTATGCGATACTGACATCGTTGGTGGTCAGTGAGGCGATTATATCATATTATGCACAGACGAAAGTTTGGTTGCCCATGTCAGATTCTGAAGTTATTAGCGAGTTTAAGGAAAAATATCCTGATGTTTCCGAAGATGATATTCCTAAAATTCTCGAGAATAAACTCAAAACCGCAAAAGATCTCGGTAGAAAAATTATAGGTAAATTTACTCAAGGTGGTGCATATGATCATAAAAGACATCACGCACGATTAATTCTAGATGAATGCCGAGTACGATTTTATAATATTTGTAAATCGAGAAAGTGTTTATTTATCCGACGGAACAAAATTGGGTACGATCGTTAGTTACATAAATGACGTTTCCCCACAGTATACTCATCTAAGATCTTCCATGTTGGCTTATGTTTCCATAAATTCATTATCGAAGATTAATAGATTTCCTGAGACCGCAGTCAGAGTCGCAACAGATTCGTTTTATATTTCAAGTAAATATTTAGAATCTGTTATGAAATTTACAAGTAATGATGAACGATGGGGTTCGTGGAGAATAAAAAAAGAATTATTACACAATTATACAGAATCAGCAGATGTTGCAATGAGAGATTTTTATCGTAAGGGTAATAAAATATCAGAAATGTCGAAAGCGCCATCATTGAGTGATCCAATAACTAGATATAAGACAGTATATCTCAATGGACCTGGTGGATGCGGCAAAACGACTCGAGCGATTAATGTTTTTAGAAATTCAGATATGACCGTGCTGACACCCACACATAGACTTGCGCGCGAGATGAAACAGCGGCAAGTACAATCGTGCACATATCATAGTTTCTTTCGATGGCGCGGGGATACATGGACTCCTGAACGAATGGGAGAAAAATATATACCTAAAATAATTATTTGGGATGAGATATGTACGGTGTCATTGGATACATTGAAAACGTTTCTTGATTGGTTGTTGACGAAAAATACCGCTATAATAATGTGTGGCGATCATGGTCAACCGCCGCCTTTTGTTGGACCATCTCCACATGATCGGTTAAAAAATTTCGTTGATTATTACGAAGAAATAGATGATGATCATAGAGCTCTCGATGCAAATTTAAAGGAGTTTAAAAAATTAATCAGATTACAATCAAACAAAATTCAGTGTGAAATAATACGTGGAGTGATCTCAGAGACCTCAATGAGTGATTTTTTAAATTTATGGAGACCCAACGATTTGATCGTAGCAAGTAGAAAAATAATCAGAGACGATTTACAACAACGGTTATTTCAACTACATAAAGAAAAATACCCAGAATTACCCATACCGTTGTGTTATAGACCATCAGATACACGAAAACAGAATATTAATGTTGATATTCCAGGACAGACTGAAAAACAGAATCTCGTATTAAATGATATTGTCGCCGTTGATATCGGTGTGGTCGAAGATGCATTACGCGCTGACAAATCTCCATGGGTGTTGGGATACGCCATGACGATCCACTCGTCTCAGGGATTAACTATTTCTGATACACGAGTCTGGATTGTAGACGATCGCATCGAGTGGTCAAATTTAGTTTATTTAGCGGTATCGAGGGTCAGAAAAATATCTCAATTACGTAGAATTATAATTCCTGAAATCGTTGATAAATTTAACGTCATCGATGATGATATAATAAGAAAAAAATTAATCGGATACAAACAATCTGATAAAAAAAATAAACGTGACTTTGATCTTGATGTTGAATTTATTATTGAGTTAAAACAGCAGCAGAATAATCATTGCACAAGTTGCAATTGTATAATGCTGTGGAGGTATTCGAGTAATGATTCAAGACAATTTACCGTAGATAGAAAAGATAATAGTCGCGGTCATACACGAGAAAATACCATGTTGACCTGTCTTGAGTGTAATCGACGTAGAGGCGCTAGTGCTAGTTAAGTGATCGCGGTGGTAGTTGTGTATCCGCGTGGATTATTTGTAGTTGTTCACGTGTAAATCCACGTTGAGGAGCAGCCGAATCTAATCTGTAGATTGCAGGTCTACCTGAGGATCTTGTCACGGTGGATATTTTGTGTGTGGTAACACTCCAAATAGGATCAGTCGCTCTCGCGCTACCACCTTCAAGTTCACCAGGCTCATATAAATATCTAACTGTAACATCACCCAATATTTTTTGTTTTTCAACATCTTTTCGTTGTGTTGGTATATTTTTTTTGTAATTGCATTAATGGGTTTCATGTTGGCTCGTGTAATCTCATTATTTAATGCAGCTATCACGCTTGGTAATCTTGCAACCCACTCGCGAGATCTTTTATCTTGAATAAATTCCCTCGCATATTGATATCCAATTAACCGCTCAGCGAGTGTTCGATTAAATCGCTCAACAATTGCCTGATCACGATGAATTGCAGTATGACCTCGTCGTATTTTGGTATTATGTTGTTTCATCAACGATGATACTGGACCAAGAAATTCCTTACCAGGATCAACCTGTAGTAGCTGTGGCCATCGTAATGGTCCTCGTTGATAAATTCGTTCAAACGCATCGGCTACTTCAGATGATGTTTTCGCTGATAGCGGCTCTGCTTCTTTATATCTACTTGCAACATGAACTACGGTTAACGCGTATTTGTATGTTTTTCTACGCACAGTATCATGCGGTAAAAACAGAATATCAGCTTGATGAACTTCATTAGGAACACTGACATCGAAATACGCGTACTGAATTCGTTTCGGTGGTGGTAGATAAATTTGCCATATTGCTTGTTTGGATAACCACGTTTTAGCAGTAGAATGTTTAACCGCTGCTGCATCAGCAAGTTTACCAATTGCTGCTTTACCTCTCCAGTATCCTCTTGGTGAATAATAAATCGATTCCATTATTAATTACCAGCCCCAAGCGCTAATTTACCTTTCATCGCGGATCTTACTAACCAATTAGCTAATGATTCTCTAATATTTTTATTTTTTATGGAATTTAACGCGTGAATTAATTTCACATCTGCAATATGTCTATCTTGTAGATTTTTACTTTTATAAGCTACATCATGAGCGTGACAAGCTCGATCAATAGCGTTTATTGGTTCCTCGCCTGGTTTTGGTTGATCTTGATTATCGAGCCTGATATCAAGTCTGGTACCAGGACCGCAATAATTATATCCCGGTAGATGTTTTTCTCCGCTGTATTTAGCCCATGGAGCACCTGGAAACTTTGACATCAAATTAGCAATATCACCACCGCGCTTATTAGGTAAAAACGAAAATTTCTTTCTACCACATACAGAACATTTTCCACCATACGCTATTTTTTTATTTTTTGTTGTAACCGTAGCTAAATCAGTAGTTGGAGTTTTAAATCTACAGCGTAAGCAATATAAATTCATGACATAATATATATGGATATAATTGATTTCTCAGCAACAAGAAAACGAGAGCCAGTTAAACACCACCCTGCATTACCAAATTCCATCAGAATGATTATCATAGGACCATCTGGATCGGGTAAGACGCAGTTATTACTTAATCTGATAATGAGATGGTTGAAATGGGATAAATTGTATTTAGTAGCACCATCCGCTAATGATCAACGATGTTATGATGTACTTAAAGATTTCAATGAAAACGCGCGATTACTGGATGAGGGTAATGATGTTATAGAGTTTATAACCGATATTGATGAAGCACCATCCGTAGATTCCATAGACGGATTTATTAATAATTTAGTTGTATACGACGATGTGATGCTAGATAAACAATCAAATCCAGCCAGAATATTTTCCCGAGGTAGACATAAAAATACAGACGTGATCTATGTTACTCAACGATACACACAAATTCCGAAGGTGATTAGAGACAACTGCAACATTTTAGTTGTGTTTAATGGCGTAGACACACACACACTTAGAAATATTCATCAGACTTGGTGTGGTGGTGACATGGATATAATTAAATTCAAAAATTTCTTCTCACGAGCGCAAGCAACTCCACATGGATTTATAACAATAAATTTACATGATCCAAGAACAAGATATCGTGTGGGTCCTGATAAAATATTTGGATAAATTAATAAATTTAATTAAAAAGATATCATTCATATAACGAACAACTGTGCGTGGCTGCGTCAAGGAACCACTAACAAATGTGATGAAAAATGTCGTGGAGAATATTGTAAAAAACATAATTATGAAGAAAAATTCTCATGCTGGTCCACGAAGTTGTGTTGGTTGTAACAACGGCGTTAGAGGATTATATCAGATTTGCAAAAATTGCGGTGGAGATCGATACAGAAGTTTGATGATATATTAGAAACACAGAAAGAATATAAATCCAAAAATAGAAAAACCACCATCAGAACTTGAATATTACTTGAAGAACAAAACAAAAGATTCCCATGATTCAGATGAAGATTCCCATGATTCAGATGAAGATTCCCATGATTCAGATGAAAAGAACGTGTTGAGAAATATTCATCAAACTTGATATGGTGGTAAAAATTTCTTTTACAACATGAATAGCAGCAGAGAGGGGGCGTCTACAATTCTGTTTGGGACAAACAATAATCGTAGATGTGGTATTGACCTCTATGAAGGGTCACTATTTTTTTTTGGTCCAAACACAAGGGTGACAACTCCCTTAAGTGGTCTGATCGCCCTCTCTGCTGCTCAGATTGGTACCATTTTAATTGACACATGTAGGACCAACTGGACATCTTAAGAAGTCTGACTTCTGCTTAAAGTGCCACATCAATATGACTTCCTGTTTGAGTATAATTTTGATAGCAAGATTTGTATGATGGTTGCCATGGTGACCATATTGGATGTCAGGTCGACACCATTTATATTTAAGACCATCTAGAAATGACTAGAGGCTTCTAAGTGAAAACCTCATGCTGATATGACCACTCAGCAATAACAAGATGTTCCTGGTGACTATCGTGTAGGCCAGATTGGACAGCAGCTGGGCAACATTTTTATTTAGGACCAGCTCCATGTACGCATCATAAGAAGTCTTTATTGAAAACATCATATTGATATTACCATTAATTTTGAAAGGTTTTTAAGATGGCTGATGCAACATTTTCATTTAAGACCTACCAGACCATGGAATAAATGTGTGTATAAAATTTTATGGCAGTCCTCCAAGTAGTTTAGGAGTCATACAAGACAAACTTGTGATAGACAACAGACCATCCCACTAGCTCTTTTGATATGTAGCCAGTATTAGTAAAGGTAGAAAAATTGTGTGTGATTTGGATTTTTAATGTAACTTTAACAATTTTTCAGTCAGTTCACCTAAGATAAAAATTGCAACACCTACAAAAAGCAAAGGTAGGAACAAATCCTTTCAAATAAGCCAACCTTTTTTTTCTGAAGGGGGGTGTTAAAGAGATAAAATTATTAAGGTCACAATCTGCATGAGTGAGAACTGTTTAATAATTGGATACAAAAATCTAAAACATTTATTACATGACACTAATACTATTCTTATGACATGGATGTAATTATATTGTTTAATAAGATAATTACATATTGTAGTAGATACAAGAAAATTACAAATCATTACAGAAAAATGGAATAAGAATTAATTAAAACGCATAAATGCATATTTTCAAAAGGACTGCCACATGCATCACATGAGTTGGACTCCTATGTTCACATAACTCAACATGTATTATATCGCCAAACAGTTTGTTTTAATTCTGCAGAAATTACAAACTCAGTTACCATGTTGCATAGAAATTGCATGATAATTATAGCCTCCAGATCAAGACAGGTAATATGCCAAACCAATCGGGTGCAATGTGTCTCATTAATATTATCTATATTTGAAGTTTGGCTAAAATCACCAGAAGATATGGCTTCAAGAATGGCAACAAGATCAACTAATCACATTATTAACATGTATGGATCTGATTTCACTTTTGATATTATCCAAGAGTTTAGTGACACAAACCTATAATCCCATCCTGATCAAAATCCGATTGCTTCCAGAGAGCAATGATAAGCTCTGCCAATCAAATGCACTGTATTTAATTAATAGAGATATGTATATCTGAAAGTTGATCAAAAGCAATGATTCTTCTCATTTTATATGCATCTTTTAATCAGCACCGTATAGTGATGTGCAGACATGTTAAAAAAAACATGCATATAACTATATACTGTGATGGGGCATACAACATGTTAAAATATCAAAGGGACCATTCTGTGATATTAAAGTTGAGGGCATTATACCGGTCATTACTCTACTGTCTGAAAAGAATGTGCTGAAACCTTAAATACAATTTCTTAAGTGAAAAGATTTTCAAATAAGGCACTATGACAGCCATTTGTGATGCAAGATTGGTACCATTTTCATTTAGTACACAATATACAGCATTTTTAGTATTTTGGTGGACACTACATTTTGATATAACCATTCCATCAGGAATTAATTACAAGATTTTCAATATGCACATTGTGTCAGTCGTATTTGAGATAGACACCATTTTCATTCATGACCAAATAAACATCATAATTAGTCTTCTGGTGAACACAATAACATTTGACTTTCCATGGGTGTGTGGCAATAATTAATTTTCAAGATTGTTGCCATTTTCGTTTAGTACCAACTAGATGTCACAAGATTTTTAATATGGTGTCTGCGGCGGGCATACAATAAATAATTTCGCAAAGGATGTTGTGGTGACCGTATCTGATGTCAAATTGGCACCATTTCATTTGGGGCCAACTTTACCTCATAGGACTTTTAATGAAATCCCATGCTGATATGACCATCAAGCAAGGAGCAAGCAATAACAAGACTGTCAAGATGGTATAGTGGCCATGCTGGATGTCAGATTGGCACCATTTTTATTTAGAACCAAATAGGCACCATTAACAGGCCTTTTCGTCAAAACTCCTTGTTGATCTGACCATTGATTGAGCAGAAACAAAACGATTTTCAAGAGGGTCACTGGTGTCCTACTTGGATGTCTGAGCAGCACCATTTTCATCTAGGACCAACTAGAGTATGGGTTGAATGCATGTGTAAAGTTTCCTTTAAGACGTTTGGGAGTTTTGATAATTAATTCTAAAAGGCAGATGAACAATGGACAGACATAACCTCTATGACCAATACAGTTAAAGAACCTAACAATAATTACATTGCTTAATAAAATAATGTATTTTGGATTATAAGTTAGATATTTGTGTCTTAATGTGAAGCACATCTTGTCTGCCATTTTGCTTTACACAGTTATACAGTGATTTCTGTCATGCAAACACAAAGTAACTACCTCAACATAACTGAATCCATTTGGCTGACTTATTGATATCCAACAATGTTGCATATTAGGCAGCATAAATAGCTGAATCCTCTTGGATGGTGTTAATACATATCAGCCAATATTAGTCATATGTAGTTTTTAAACACATATGGCTACTTATCAGCGAATTATCGAACACTAATTGCTTTTTGAAACTGCTAACAAGTCAAAGAGTAAGGAAAAAATGTTATGCAGAACACACTTTCTACCTGTTCCTTTAAAAATGACATATCCACCTCACCCTCAAGTCTCATTAATTTTATTGGCTCCTACCACCATATTACCCAACTTTATTCCACTATAAAGGAGGTGTAAAGAGAATAAAAATCAACAAAATAAAAATTGAGAAGTACTCCACATCCCGAAATGTCCGCTAGGACACAGTGATTGGTCTCATATTCATACATAAAACATTCATATCCAAACTTAACAGAGAAATGATTGGCATTACAATGTTCTTTACAAATGAAACTATGTATGGTGGATGATTCATGGACAGAACAATGTATAAAATATAACAAATGGAGACTTGTTGACAGCAAAAGGCACATACATGTTGCAAGTAAAATAAAAGTATTAAATCTGATAAAGCGTTTGTGAATAGTTTTAGAGTTTTGCTCCGAGGACAATTAAACAGCAGATGGATATCACCAGACAAAACGTTAGAAATATTGAAAGTGAACAACAATGAATTGAGAAAGGCACATCCAGTTTTGTATCACTTATATATGTCATGAAAATTCAAAGATATCTTTAATGGTTTTGGATTTGTGTTCTGGAAGCATAATTTCTTCAATATTGTTTTAAATCGACATCATTTGTAACAATCTGAAAGCTCTTATTACTTTCATGCTTTCAGTTATTTTTTTAGTTTTTTTTGGGGGGGGGGAGGGGCACCAGCCAGATGATCCCCACTACTTGCCGATAAAAAGTGTTTTATGTGTTTCCCCCAAAGGTGTGTAGTTTGTTTTTTTATATAAAAAAAAGAATTTTGATCAAAACTTTATTCAAGTTACATTTTTGATAGGGTATGTATTTATTCACCTTAGTGTTATCTATAGGGTTGTTCATCCGAGCCAGGTTTCATTCACCTAGCTCAAAATTCCTTCCCCAAAAGTTATCAGTGACCTTTGCTAGAGGTCCCATATGTCCTGTGTTTGCTATGTGTATTTTGCTATACTGTGTGTATGCTATAGATATATGTGTAAGGGCAGCCTCTATATCAAATTAATTTCCCTTTGGTTTGTCTAAGTATTCCTCTTTATTCCAGATTATATATATATATTAATTTCAATTCAGAATTTTGGCAAGTAAACAGTGGCTAATTTGTTACTCAAAGGAAAACCTAGTGTTTTATGTGGGTGTTCATGCTGTGTCGCTTCTCGTATTAATATATTATCTATTAAAATGAGGCAGGCTGTATCGTAAGGAGGGTCAACATTTGTTTTATTTTGTTACGTTTCTCCTGAATGGGGCTAGGCCTTCTCTTTCATTTATTTCTCCTAATTACCTAAAAAGTTTCAAAAGGGTTTAAAAAAGGTTATTGTCCCTAATTTTATAAGGGATTATCATATATTGTTGGTTTGAAGAATAAAATACCTTTGTCCATGTACTTTATGTCCAAGTCCATATATTTTTTTTTTCAGAGGCTCTGCTACAGACTTTGCATGGCACCTTGTGACTTAGCTCTGTAGAGTCTATGTCTTATACTTTGCCAGCATGCTGGACCCTTGTCCCTTTTACTAGTCAGAGAGTATAGAGAACAAGAGAAGAAAAAAGGAGAAGAAAGATATTAAAATTTAGTGGCATCATGCTCAGAGAAACTCATATTCTATATTTGTTGATTAGCATGTTAGTTTTCCTGATTGAGTAGTTCGGAGGCACCGGAGAGGTTTTAAAAAAGTCTAATTATTTTTATTTTTATTTTCCTCGATGAGGTGGAAGATGAGGTTTAGGATCCAGCCCGTGCTTGATGGTACAACTCCCGTAAACGGGAGATAAACCAGATCCCCACCCTGGCTCTTATCTGGTTTTTGATTCATTTCTTGTTTTCCTGGGATGAGAGGTGAGGCTAGGACTCCATCTCGGACTTGGTTGGACAAGCCCATACATGGGCGGCAAACTGAAGCCCCTTTCCCACCTCCCCTCCCTGGTTTTCTTGTTGTAAAGGTCAGGCTATCGTCCAGTTGTGATAACCTGTCCACAGGCTAACATGGTACTTGTAATATAATCCCTGATTTTATATAGAGTTTTCTTATCAAAGTTCCAGTCTAAATATAATATGTTCCTCCAGTAGCTCTCTTTCTTGCTCATTTCCATTATCAGTTTTATTCTTTCTTCTTTCCTTTTGTCACACTGTACCATTATGTGGTACTTGCTGAAGCTTGCCTGTTTAAATAGCAGACATTTTGGCAATATTCTAATCATGTGTCTCTTAATGGCTACCTCTCCCGTTAGCCACGCATTATGCATGTCCTATTAGCAGAGGCTTAGTATTTTCAGGAAGCTTAGTTTTGACCAGTGCCCCCAAGCCCTATCCCAATTTACTGCTATGTGTTCCTGATCCATTTTGCATTGTATACGTGTGGTGATATCCTCCCTTATCCAGTTGTACGTCCTTTTAGTATCCTGTTCCCATATTTCTTTCTTGTCTCTTTATTTACCTAATACGTCCTTTATACATTTTAATTTTATTGGAACCTCTAGTTTCTTAGTTAACCTGTATTTTTTGTAAATATACCCCTATTCCTCATTTAAATCCCAAACCAATAAATGTATACGCCCTCCCACAGTGATTTTGGTTCCGTGTTAATTTTCTTTATTATATTCAAGATATTTGCACATTTAATTATGATATGACTAGGTAGTGTTAGCCCCCCCCCCCCCAATCCTTTGCTCTATATATGGTTTCTCTGTCTATATAATGGGTCTCATAACCCCATATATAGTTAATAATCTTATTGTCTATTCTATGTAATATTGAATTTTCTATGTCAGTGGATTTTAAAATAAAATTAATATTGGAATACATATATGTCTTGGCCACTTGGGCCCGTTCCATTAAATATAGTGGCCTTAGTGCCCAGGTATTTACATTACCCGCTATTTGTTTTTTCATAACTTTTTAGTTTTCCATTTCTTCTCCTTTTCCAAAACAAGTTCCTAAGGCTTTTACTCGATCCTTGATCACATGTTGGGGTAATCCTGGATGATTTCCCCACCAGATCCATATTTTAAGTATTTAGGTTCTTGCATGATTAATTTTAGTCCCTGAAGTTTTAAAAAAATTTCAAATTCATTTCTTAGATGTTTGAAGGAATTTGGGTCCTTTATAAAGTTTGTGCAATCATCTTCATGTTGTAACATTTTTATTTCGTCCCTTATATTTGGGATTTTAATAACTTCTATATATTTATGTTAAGTCTTTTTTATGCTTAGAATTTCAATCGCTATTGCATATAATAGCATTGATAGTGGGCAGCCTTTCCTCAATGTCAGATTTCCCAGTGTTAGCGTCATTTACCTGTACTCTTGCACTTATTTTGTTATACATGATTTTAGTCCATTTTTTGGAAATTAATTCCAAATCCAAATTTCTCCAATACTTTTTGTTCTAGTCTGTCAAATGCTTTTTCCTGGTCGAAAAGTACCATAGCACCTTTCAGACCTGCTTCCTGTAAATAATATATTATAGTTCTTATGCTCAATATGTTGTTTTATATGCACCGCCATTTTGCCCCGCATGTTTGATTAATTCTTTTATCCATTCCTTTTCTAATTCTCTCAGCTAATATTTTACTTAAAATTTTGTAGTCAGTATTTAGAAGAGAGATGGCCCTCCAGTTTTTAAGGTCTTCCCTATCCCCTTTCCCTTTATAGATTAATGTTATGATCCCTTTCCTCATTGTTTAGTCTAGGATTCGACCAATGTGGGTATATGAGAAAGCTTGCTAGTAGCTTCTCGTGGCTTGGTGGTTCTTCCCTGGGTTTTCCCGGGTTCTTCCTCCACCATTAATACTGGCCGCCATACATAGCCTATCGTGTGCTGAACAATGGCGTTAAACCCCACAACAACAACAACAACAACAACAACATTGTTTTAGACATTGTCTCATTTCTCAGTAGTATGTTGTAGTATAACCGTTCTAGGATGGGCGACAACTCACCTTGGAACTTTTGACAGAATTCTGCGGTGAGTCCATCTCCACTTGGGGATTTTACTTTTGGTAATTGGCTTATGCTCTATTTAATTTCATCTATGGAGATGAAATCATCACATAGGCTTTTATGTTCTGACGATATCATCTTGCACTTTATCCCCTCTAAGTAATCACCTATAGTTTTATCTTCAATCGTTTGTGATGTATATAGGTTGCTGTAAAATTCTTTAATTTATTCTAAGATTTCTTTTACCCCGATATTACTTTACTCCCATTATCTTTTAATTTGTCCATATATTTTTCTCCCGCCACTTCATAATTCCTCCTTTTATATAATCCTTCGGCTTTTTATATGCTCCCGTTTATTTTCTTGCTCTTATTTATATACCCTGATTTTCCTCATCAAGTATTTTGTCAAGTTTCCCTTTAAGTGTTTTTCCCATTTCCCCTATATTTACTTTCTCTAATTACCTTTTAATTGGCTCTTTTTCCATGTTCTGGTTCTCTCTCCTTATTGCAGAGCATCTAATCACTTTCTTTATGAAAGTGGTTTTTAATTTGTCCCATTTGTTTATTATCTCTATTCCCTTTGTTTGTAAAACTTTCTATTTCTTCCCTGATTTCTTCAGTAAAGTCTTTTTCCTCCAGGATTTTATTGTTCAATTTTCAATGCCTTTTACCCCATTTATGTTTATTTTCTGTATTTATTTCTAGTTAAATTAATGTATGATCAGATATTTTATTTATGTGATCCCTGCACTTTTGTAAATATTGTGCTCATAATTTGTGCAATTAAGCTTATCTAGTCTACTACCTTGGTTGTCATTTTAATTATAGGTAAAATCCATCCTGAGCAAATTTAACCTTCTGTATATATTTATTAAATTATGTTTAGTGAAAATGTAGGAAGTTCACCCACCCTGTCTATTTTATACCCCACCGAATTAAAATCCCCTCCTAATATGAGGTTTTCCATTGAATTCTTTTATAAATATTTAAACAGGTTTTCAGTGAATTGTTGATGTTTGTTTTTATTAGCAGGTATTTATACATTTTTAAAATGAGTGTCCTCTATCACAATATGTATCAATCTTCCCGCAAAAAAGTTTCCCTCGTTTTTTTGCTCCCAAGTTACTCCCTTTTTATTCTTGATAAAAGTAGATACCCCTCCCCTTCCATCTTCTCCTTTATGATCATTCACAATTATAACCCCATTTAATTTTTCCTCACATACAGTTATTATTGCTTTAGTGAACTTATTACGTGTTTATTGTATGAAAATCATATCATATTTTCTCTTGTTGTTTAGTTTAATTCTTTTTTCCTTATTTATTCAGTTTACATTTGCTGAGGCTATACGGAAGTTTAGTATCTCCACTTTTGCCTCTTCACCAGGCTGTCGCATTTATGGTTATACATTAAGAATTATTGGTTTTAATTTAGAATTGAAATATCACCTAGGGGATCAAATAGTAATTTATTAGTCAACATGTAGACCCACTCCATGACCTTCTTGAATCTCTAACCCAGAAATTCCGATTAACTATGCATCTTTTATAATCATACAATACATTATATAAAAGATGGAAATATATACCTTAAAACAATACTGCATTTTAATCCAAGTTTCCAATTTTGCAAGAAGTTGTCCCACACGTACAAAATCGTCTGCTACCCAATATGTGAACTTGTCGCTAGAACATAAATTCATAAGAAATTCCCTGGCGTATAGTCTGTTTCTAAATTCTTTAGTATTTTTTCCCCATCAACAAGACGTAAACACATTGCATCCTATTCATTGTTATTTCTCTTCCACGTAATAGCCTATTTTTTTTTATAAAATGTTAAACTTTACTAATTTTTTTACAACATCACTTTTGTTTGCAAAAATATATCTTTAAATTTATTGGCATTCTACATTGAAGTTTGTAAAACTAGCTATAAACCTGACCTAATTAGTCAACTTAACTGCTGACAGAAACAGTCTACAGTAAATGTATTTCATTTATATAGCTCGATGATTAAACATTACATCTTTTCAAAGCTGTGCACAGAATAGGCCAACATGTCGAAAGTCAGGAAAACATGGGGGTGGTATCCCCTGTGTCCAAAATTATTATTATTTGGAATAGAATATTCTAGTGAAAATTGCCTCTTTTCAAATGGTAAGCATTGCTTTATTTAATTTCGTCAAGCGGTCAAATTCAGTATGCAATTTGCTTCAGTATTGGAGATGGAAACCCTAGGTGCGCAGAAATGTCAGACAGCATTGTACATCATGGATGGTGTCCAACATACTTTTATGATCATAAAACAAAATCCAATTGTTTTAGTTATGGCCACTGATCTTAAAAATATTCATCCAAGCTAGATATAATAGTAATAATAATAATAATAATGAGGATTTTGTATAGCGCCTAATCTTTAGAAGCTCTAAGCGCTTTACAACATTAGGCAACACCTATAACATCAAAAAACATATATAATGATATGATTCCAAAAACAAACACCATGAAATTAGAAAACATAAAAAAGATGCTGAGAATAGTTAAGGTAGCAAAGTTGTTGTTTTTTTGCAGTCGGAATAAGTGAGTTTTGAGAGCACACTTGAATAGGATCACTGTGCCTTTGTGTCTAAGTTCAGTGGGCAATTCATTCCACGTTGCTGGGCCCTGGTATGCAAAAGAACGCTGTCCATATGACTTTGTTTTCATAGTGATAATAATGAATATATGATTGTCGGAAGAGGAGCGTAAGTATCTTGCTGGTGTATACACATAGGTGAGGTCGGATAGGTATGTTGGACTAGAGTCCGTCAGTGAAATGTAGCAGAGAGAAACAATTTTGTGTTTGATTCTGGATCGAATGGATAGCTAGTGTAGGGTACAGAGCAGCGGGGAGGTGTGCTCTGATTGTGGTACTCTAAGTATGATCCAAGCAGCTATGTTTGGAACTTTCTGAAGTTTCTGGAGTAGATATTGAGATGAACCAGACATAATTGAGTTACAATAGTCCAGTCTTGAAAGTACTAATGAACACACAAGTGTTTAGTGGCATCAACTGAAAGATATTTGTGAATAGAGCTGATGTGTCTCAGCTCAAGATATGCAGCCTTGCATATGTTCATGACATCTTGGTGTGATGTGAGAGTACTGTCCAGAGTAACACCTAGGTTTCATACTGATTGTGTGAATTTAATGTTGATGTTGCTGACATTTATTGTATGATGTAAATGATGTGAATGAGAAACTCTTTGTGTTGTGATCAGAATGGCCTCAGTTTTATCATCATTCGTCTGCAGCTTGTTACATGTCATCCATGATTTCAGATCAGAAATGCACCTCTCTACATCTTGGATTGTAGCATCAACTTCAGTTGGGTGACTAGATTTGTATATTTGGGTGTCATCAGCATACAATTTTGTTAAGACACTGGATGATGATATATGACACTTGAGAGCAGCTGAGTGTATGGAATGAAGAGAACAGGTCCAAGAACAGACCCCTGTGGAACACCACAACATAGATCAACTGGGCTGGAGTGTATTCCATTTGCAGACACAATTTGTGTCCTGTTGACCAAGTAGGACTTGAACCACAGTAAAGCTGTATCATGAATGCCAAATACATGCTGGAGACAGTGACGTAATATATCGTGGTCTATTTTGTCAAATGCTGCAGACATATCAAGGAGGGTGAGGACTGTAATCTTTAATTAACTACTTTTAGAAGAGTAGTTTCAGTACTGTGGCAAGGGCGATATGCAGATCGCATATTGCTAAAAAGACTGTTTTTAATTCAGATGAAATACAAACTGGGATAAAACAACCTTTTCTAAGATTGTTGATATGAATGGGAGATTAGAAACCGGGAGGTAGTTCTTTAAATCGTTATGGTCTAGTGTTGGTTTCTTCAGCAGAGGTTTTACAATGGCACTTTAGAAAAATGATGGGAATTCCCTTGATGAGAGAGAGGTATTAATAACATCAGTTAGTATAGGCAATACTGGATCTAAGCACTCAAGCAGCAGTGATGTTGGAATTGGATCAAGTTCACATGACTTTGGTGCAATCTTCATCAGGATGGTAAATATAGGATGATTACTTAATAATGCATTTATTGGTGGTGAGAGACTAAATACATGACTTGATACTTGTGTTTAGCATTAATTGGAAAGCTGAAGATTAGTAATCTTTTGATATACATATCTTATTTGTATCATTCAATTTACAAAATTCAATGTAATTTGCATTGGTAAAATGTGTAGCACAAGAAAAGTCATTATGAATCAGAGATAAATCATATCTTTGTTTTGTCTGGAGCTTGACTAATTTATTGCACATTTCTGTGCACTATTTTTTCTTTAATCCAGGATTATTCCCTGCATTCGGATGCATTTCATTGTGAAAATTCACCAGCTTGATTTAAAGGTGGTGAATATTGCTAGCGATTGTTCTGCAAACCCTCTATGTCACACGGAGTCAATGTATTCAATAACTCGTACAGTATTTCCAAGTTCTCATTAGTATTTCAGATGAAAATGAGGAACAAGAACTGAAAAAAGATGAAAATCTCAAGTGGAAACCTTTCCGGTCAGCCATCTCATCCAAAACCCCCCTGAAATGTAGAGCATTTTGCAGACTCCAAGATTTCCTCTTTTCCTGCTGCTATGTTCTATTTAGTTTATCTGGTCTTCTATTTTTATGTCTGTTTAATAAGATGTGTTTAAGAGTACTTACTTACTCATGATGCTGTATATATGAGATTAGATGTTTTGTTCAAAATGAATGCATTTTATGATATATTTTGTCACTGCCTTATGTACAGTTGTCATTGCGACCAGCATGCATTTTGTTTACATGCCAAAAATCCAGGCTGATTTCTTTGTTTCTTTTTTACTGCAATTAAGGACTAGTGATTATTTTTATACATTTAGCTGCATCCAGAAGGACAACACCATCACCATCCCCATCACCTCTGGAGCAGAGAACATAAAGATTTATATCTGCCAGTTCCTCTAAAAGTAGTAAGTATTGAGGATGGAAAAAAATGTACATTATAAAATGATTAAACAAATACTACAGGTGTTGTTGACTTTTATATAATATCTTATTTCATTTGGTGCTCTCTAAATATGAGCAAGTCAATTATGCACTGTATTCTTGAATTAATTCTCATCTAAGGTAGTAGAACTGTTTTATGTTTGACAAAATGTTGGGTAATTTGTGGCAGTAAACTAAAAACACATTTTGTAGCATTTAAAAATGCCTATGTTCAATGCACGTAAAACTAATTAGTTTGTTGTCACTTCAGTTGATAATAGTCATGTCATCTTGTAGACATTTTGAATGTTAGTGTTCAATGCTAAGGTCATACACATTGAGTCAACATCAAAATTTGTTTGGAAAATGGAAGATTATGACATGAAAACACAAGCTCTTGTAGCTTAGATACTGTTATTTCTGAACATTGTCATAAAACATACTGTTCAAGATTTAGTTGTGCAAATAAACAATGCAATTTTTTCATTGATGTGTCTGATTCTGTTCATCATTCCAATGGGTTTTTTATTTTCCTTTCTTAGGTATATCATTGTTATCTGTAAGTCAGACGCCTAAACCATCTACAATGATTGCAAACTTTACAGACACCAGCAGTGAAACAACATGTCCAGGGAATAAAAGAATAAAGGATTACAGGGAAAAGTTTTATTTATTTTCAAATACATTGGACCAAAACCATGTATTTCATTCCATAAATATTTTTCATTGATAAACCAATGTTCACTGTACAGATTTTTATAAGGAGTTAATAATAATGGTCTTGATCTTTCAAAACTAAGTTCATCACAGATCTCTTACAGATTTGCAGTTCAGTGTACTTATGAAACTGGACACAAATGTTGAGAATTTGCAGGAGCAGCTGGGCCTCCTAGGGAAAGGTTTAGTTCATACACAAGGCCCAGACACAGAATAAAGAGAATAAATTCTTGCAATGCCATGTGATTCAGTGGAGGAACTAGAGGACCTTTGTCAGATGTTTAAGGAGAATCCCAAACTCTCCAAGAAGATGGTAAATGGGGACCTTATTTTCTATTAAAAAAACTGTTATAACCTTTATTTGATGTTGTGAACCTCAATATGCATTATGCAAGTTCTGGGGCGCCTGAATAAGTATTTTTGCGGGTGGGGTAAACATGTAGTGGTCAGCTGTTTTGTCTTCCGAATGTAGTCCAAAACATGTTTAGGGATGAACATGTAACAGGTGTTTTACTACATATACACTATTACATATTTTTGGGCTATTTTAATTCAGTCTTTGAGCAGTGTCATTTATGATGTTAACAGATTCACGGTGGTTAATTTGTTTTATAATTGCTGTTAGTACATTGTGTTGAGTATTTAATGTTATCAAATTTTTTCAAGTTTGAGAAAATAAATTTGCTTCCAAAACCATGGTAAGAAAGAAATATATACAAGCATATTTTGTCACATTGGTCATGAAATACTAATAATAATAATAATATCAAAATCAAAAAAAAAAATATTATTATTATTATTATTATTATTATTATTATTATTATTATTTTCAGATATGCTACTTGAGTTCCCTTGGCAGGTATACAATTGGGGATAACGTCTGCCAGATGATTAAAAAGCTTGGAACAAAAAGACTGGCCAGAGTATAGCTAAAGAGACGTAAAGGGAAAAAAGCATTTCAAGAGCTCGTGATATGTCAAGTTTGGATAAGTAAGTATGGCTTGATTTAAATTGTCTGTTTTTTGTATCACTTGCTAGAGATTTTTAAATGAATTGATAAAGTAACTTGAGACCACATTTCAAAGTACATGTTTAAAAAGTATTCCTTTGATTATTGCTGGCATTTAGAAAAATACAATGCATCCTTTGTTGTGAAACTTATTTTAAAACATTGTATTACTCTTGCAGAAGCTTTCTTGAAAAATAATGGCATCGCAAAAGCAAATGGAATGGAAGAGGCCATATCGGATACCCTCAAATACGCACCCAACCAATGCAGAAGGATAAAATACAAGGTTATCCAAATGACTCTTATTTCATTATTACTGGATTCAATTTCGTATTTTAAAGCATGGTATTTGCAAAGCGGATGCATCTCTAAATTGATAAAAAAAATCAGCTTATCCTATTGCCCAGGACTATCAGAGCTTGAGTACAGCTAATTACAATTTACATATATCTTGTCTGATTGGACAAGTGCTTCCATTTGGAATTTTTATTCACATGAAATATTTGGACAAAATAAATTCATCTTTGCACAAATTGATTGCACCATCCACTTGCCTGAAATGACAAGTAAGTGCAAAGTTACCTTGCATCTTGGCTTAATGATATTAAGAGAATCACAAGTGCAGTGAAGAAAATTTCATAAATTTTCATAGTGCTAGTTAACATGACTTTTGCATATGTAGGTAGTGCTGAGATGATACGACTTTATTTAAGCATTACAGAAGAAGTAACAGATAAACTTTACATTGGAGTTGGAGACTGATTCTATTTCATAATCTTAATTAAATCTTGAAAATGAATATTAAAGTGATATTAAAATATATTTTGTATTGTTTCCTTCTTTCCTTTTTGTCTCCTAAAAACAAATGTCTGAACCTTCAGTCTGTAAATTCAGATGATTCCTTATCAGCCCATCTACTTTTACCTTACATCATGCCACTTTAAACAAAATTAATTATCCCCCAACCCCCCGCCCTACTTTGTAAACTTACCTGCCACATTTAAATCTAATGGAAGGCCCTGCTGTAAAGCCTGTTAGTAAAACCACCCAACAAGAGGATTTCATGCTTTCGCAACTCTTACATGGATGGTAATGTTTTCATTTTTGTAATGTAGATTTGGACATTCTTGCCACCAGTAGGGAATATGTGTTTCAGAAACACAAGAAGCTTTTATCAGATTTGTATATAGGTTTTATATGTTGTGAGTATGTTGTAGGAAGATTTTTTAAATAACATTATACAGCATTTCAGCAAGTTCACCACATCACATTGCCACAAGGTTATATGACAACGTTGCCACAATCTTATGGCAATATTGTTGCAACATTATTGAGGACCCCTCCCACAGACTATTATGAAAGCAAGTTCAATTACAATTTTTATTAAATCTCTCCAGGTCTTCATTGCTTTCATGGCTGAATACATGTAAATGGAGGAAAATGAGGGAAGATCATATGATATGATGCCAGGAGAAATGGCAGAAAAGTGGCTGTCCTGTTCACCAACTACACCTTGTTCTTACAAAATGTGGCTGTTACACATTCACGTGATGATGTCACTGACAGCCATCAGTGAGGAATGCCCCAACAAGCATAACACAAATTGCTTCCGTTGTAATTGTTACAATTCCATTCCGACCGCTCCGGTGTCCTAGTGGTTAGAGCGTCCACCTCAGAAGCAGGAGATCGTGGGTTCGAACCCCGGCCAAGTCATACCAAAGACTTACAAAAATGGTATTAACAGCTGCCTCGCTAGACGCTTAGCATTAAGAGGTTAGTGTTAGGACTGGTCGGCATGGTGTCAGGATAATGTGACTGGGTGCGACATTATGCTACATGTCTGCAGCATGATGCCCCAGTGCTAGACATCACTATAAACTGCCACTTGCAGACATCGTAGGAATATGACTGAAAAATTATTCAAACTACGTTAAAAATCCAATCACACACACAATTCCATTCTACGATCCTGAACCGACACTAATTCAGTACTGCAGTTCTTGCATTTCAATCCAATTTTGCTCTTGAAATGTAGTGCCACTCGATTCATAATGAACCCATTCCATTCAAACACTCGCAAATACTTATTATTCCTGTCTACAACTGAAAAATATCTATATAAAAAACGTGTAACTGTGTTTTGTGCAAGGGCATGGACATGCACAAAAACTTGCACATGAAGCTTGAGTAAAACCCGGACCTTGGATAAGACTATCGATTACCCCAGCTTGAGGGTAAAATCCGACCATGGCGATTTATATACCCATCGACTGCTCCAGCTTGAGGGCAACATCCAAACATGTCCCTAAAAATTAATCTATATAACTGCTCTTTACATTCTGTAAATGCCACTCGAGCTTCCTGATGCTGTTGTAGCTGCTATTTGTCAGAATCAAACGTGGATATATTTCTTAATTGCCTCTAGTTGTTGAGCTAGTTTAGCTGTATGAAATTCCATAGTGGAGACTTACTCATTATTCATGTTACAACAGTGATTTAATTACACATCACCTGTCACCACACCAATGATAAGTCAGTTATTTTATAACACATCGACAAGCTTGCCCCTTGCACCACCATCCCTTTTTATTTGGACACCTGTGGACATATGGATCAGCAGAGGATACAAGGCTCGAATTGTCGTTTTTAATATTAAGATCTCAACATTTTTAAGGCCTCAATTTTAAAGACTGACCCTTAAAACCCCAAAAAATGTCAGTTCACCCCAACCCGTCTGGTGGATACAAGGCTCAGATCGGCATTTTACGAGGTTTGTTTACCCCAGTCCCTGCTGGCTAGAAGTACATACTAATTACAAAGTAGAACCTTAGTATGCATTTTTTGGCCATGTTTTTCATTTCCTCACACTTGTTTTGAAATCCTTATGTTATCAATTGGGTCACCAGCATTCGTTTACAGCCAGCATTCGTTTACAGTAACAGCAAGTATATATATATTTAGGTCAAAGGAAACACAATACAAATGTTTGATTTAACAATGACATATTTGCCTCAGGTCTGTGGCCCTGAAGTGAATATTAACTGTCCATTGATTTTATTGGTCATTCTTTACTTGGAAATTGACAATATAGATTTCTGCGATGGTAAAGGCAATGTAAAAATTGGTTATTATAACATACACTTTTTACGCCATGTTAGAACAAATAAATTCAATGGAAAGGGTATAGTATGAAAATCTTCATTAAATTAAGTCAATATAGGGGAAAAACCTTTAAGAGTTCATAACTATTTTTCAATGCTGAATAAAGATATAGCATAACACTTTCTGTTGTGATTTTAATAGTTTTTGGCAATATGAAAAGTTAGAATTTCTAGAAATATAATGTATAAATGTCCTCCAAAGATTATGTTAATATGGGGGAAAAATCTGTTATGAAATAAACCGACAAGATCTTGTATGAATTCATGTTATCTTTAAATATGATATTTGTGTAAAAATAGCTGGAACAAAACAAAAGATTGTGCCACTCACACATACAATGTGGTTGCTACAGTGGCCATATTAAGAAACTCTTTTATCGCTACTTCTGAATGGATAATTCTGTCAGCGTGTCAACACGTGTACAAAATACTTATGTTGATGTCTAGCAGGTCCTGAATGAGAATTATGGTGCTGAACAGACATTATATAAAGCCACCAACATTGCCATCCTGAAAATCTTGTTATAACTACTTCTCCTAAATGAATCGTCATATCAGTGAAAGACTTCTTATGTCTAGGTGGACGTTAATAAAAATAGTGCAAATCTAACATCCAATAGGGCTGTTTAAATTAGCATCTGGAAAGCCCTTTCATTGCTACTTCTCCTAGATGGCTGGTCATTTTGTCATTGTGCTTTCACTAGATGACCTATTTGATGTCTAATTGGCCGTAAATGGAACTCTGCATATGGTTTTGATGTCTAGTTGGTCCTACATGTGCTTTTTACTCATAGACCCCTAATGCTATTATAGTTGTTTCCTTAATTAAACTCCAGTATAAAATTAAAAGGCCTTCTCGCTTTCTACCAAGTTTTGATAAAATTATATTCACCAGCTAGGATTTATTGATCCTCTTTTTTATACATCAACCCTTGGCATATGTAGTTAGCGAAAACAGTATTTTGAACAATTAATTGCCCTCTTGCAAATAAAATCCCAATTGCATGCTTTTACCAATGTGAGAGCTCCTTATATAAGTAGCTAAGTATTCAGTAACTGAATTTCCACATCCACATGCATCAACTCAGAATTAAAAGTTGCAAAAAATATACAAATTGGAAAATCTTACTTGAGACATGTGTCACTTTGTATATTGGATTTTATGATTTAAATGCAGCAAGGAATTTGATTGGGTTAATTTATTTAAGCTATATTCAATCATGGGGCCCTGGGTTACAGAATGGTCTAGGCACACACTTCACTCAAACTAATCAACTCTCTCTAGTCCAACCAATGTATGTATATGAGAAAGCTTGCCGGTAGCGTTATGTGTGTTGATTTCCTCCAAGAAATATGCTGGCTGCCATGTAAAGCCTATAATGTCCTCACAAGTGGTGTTAAGCTCCATACAAGCAAGCTAAACAATCAATGATGTAATGGAACAGTAGACACCATATTAGCTAAATATGCCAATAATTCATTTAGAGACTTGGTTAGTGATGATGACTTAAAATTGGCTAGAGATTAAACAGATCAAAGAAATGACCATTCATGGCACTGTAATATACCAAATGATGGAAAACAAAAGTTTATTGCATTTGATCCTTTTGTTTTCTTACAGTTTCAATTTAATTTAAATCATAAGGCCCCTTACATATAGCAAGTTATTACCTCAAGCCCTAGCACTGATAATGCCTCACAAGTAAGCAGTCTTTTATACAGTCTCAGGTCTGAGTATATTTCTAGCAATATTGTATGTCCAGCTTGTTTATAAAATTCTTTTCCACAAGGTACAGTTGTCAGAGAGACACGATACATTCAACAAGTGTGGTAATGAAGGGACAGGCATTCTTTATTTATGCACACATCCCAAAGGGACATTGCTATGTCTGAATCAACCCTGAACTGAAGAATGTAGCATCAGCTGCATCAATTAAAATATTGTGGCCCACACAAAATAATGCAAGGATTGTGAGTGTAATGGGCAGGAATTACTGTAGCAGACTGGAGGAAGTAATCCAGAATTTATTAATATCTTCAAGCTAAATATAGTAAAGTTTTCATCTGTAATCTGTGGAATCGATCTTGCACAAATTTGCAGGAATTGTCTTTGGGTCATCTTTTTTTTTTCTTCTTTCCAGCTTATGGTATCTTGATAAGTCTTGATAAGTCTTATGGTGCCTTGCAAATGTACTTGATGATTGCCACAGCCAGTGACATTGTATCAAATCATCTGGGATCAGATGATTCAATGCAAATTCCACATAACCTATCACCGTCCTCATGTTTGCCATCTGACTTCACTAAGTTATTTTGGCTAAATAATAATAAAAACAATCTGGTCTGATGTATTGACAGTGTTTTGAATGACCATATTATATTCTCTGTATCTACCCTAGAAAATCCCGAGTGGATCGCTGTTAGGTTTTAATAAACCAAAGTAATCCAATGAAAGGCACTTTACAGACACAAGTGTCTGTTTCCTGTATGCAGTGATTAAATGATAGCATTGAGTCTTTATTTTTTTTAAACTGATTATGCATAGAATTACCTTCAATGTGCAGCATGAAATAGTTATACTAATCAAGGAGCGGGCAATATTTGAATTTCAAAGATAAAATGTATGCCATGATTACTTTAGTAGGAGGAGTTGTCAAGTGATGTGATCTTTTCTATTAGAATAAATATTGTTAAGTAAATTATTTTCGCAAGGTATGAGATAAGGATGATTCAAAGAAAGAAAATTCATGAAAGTGAACTTAGTAAATATAAGACTGCAACAGAGTCTAGATTAACTATTTCTTCAGAGACATAATCCAGACTCTGTGGCGGCAGTATTATCAGATAAGAAAAATACTAAGAGACAATCACATTTTCAGCCACAATAGTTTGACAATTGTTAATGGCTTGAATTCATTGACTATGGAGGCAAAATTATTTGCAGTTACTGCAAAAAAAGATCATAAACTGTCACAGATTTTAAATTCTATCAGTGGACTTGTAACTTACAAATTCAGAATTTAATCAAGCAAGTCTCATGATAGTTGTATACCTAATAAAGCAAAGTCTAGCACATATTCATGACACTTAGGCCAGCATGTACAAAATATTCCTCAAGTTACAGTTGCTAGCACTCCACTAAGAAATGTCATTTTATAATAAATGAGAATGAAATGGAAACAAAATCAATAAAGTGATTGCACTCTTTAACCCAGTAATGAAAATGATCTGGTACATAATTTCTTTGTGTTTTATGGAATAAATGCATGCATATGATTGAATTTAGGCAAGAGACTGAACTTGTGGGTTAAGTTAAAATGTAGGTGGAACAAATGCATTTTCTAAAACCACTTGTCCAGGGCTTGGCTTAGAGAATAATCTTGTGCATTTTCAATACTTATATCAGTGTGCATTGTGACATTTTGTTTAAGATAACTCTAAATGGTACTGGGTATATATCATTTTCTTCAACTGTATACTGTTGTCTTCCATTTGATTTGATGACAAACAGCTCTACTGTCTACACAGTGGGCCTCAGCATCAGGAACAAGTATGTATACTTCAGTTACAAGTAAAATAAGTTTTGCATTAGCACCTGAATCAGGCAAAAACGGTTGTGTTCTGGTGTGTGAATAGAACTGGCTAAAAATAATACAGGCAAAAGCCGTAAGAGTACACAAGTTACATATGAGTACCACCAATTCGCTTGCATGTGTGGCATACAAGTTTAAAGATTTGCTTTTTGTTTATTTGTGTGCACACATTGATCAAATCTTAAGATGTTTTAAGAACTATTTCTCTATTGTATGCATAATTCATTTACAAATATGATTAGTGAGCCAAACCGAAGGCCATACTATTAGTTCACTTGGCAATATGGTAACGTCAGCTGTAAAGCATGATCATCCATTACAAGGATACATGATTTGAACATTAGGTATTTAGAACATATAGAATTTTATTTTCCAAATGGAGTCCAAGTAATTATTGTCCAATCCAGGAGTTGTTTGGACAGCCTTTTCAAAGCAGATGAGGTTTCAACACTCTATCTTTGACCATCTACTTGACGCCTCTGACCTCAATTGTTTCATCATTGGAGTATTTTGCCACCGGCAATGGCTTCATCGGTGACCACGGTTTAAAGGTGAAACGCTGTTCTCTAACTTGCATGCCAGTCTTTGTGAGCTGATGGTCGATTTGCAAATCGTGCAGCTCATTGCAACAGGCCGTGTACACCTGAATTATCCGTGTCTTCTCTTTCGCGCTTTATCTTTTGGTAAGTGGATAGTTTTAGTAAGACGAAGAGAGACTTGATTTTGACACAATCCACACCTTATCAGGGCCAGCTCGACATCTTACTGGCCCTGTGCTGGTCAGGTCTATGATAGAGAAGCGGTGGGTTGTGGGTTGTGGACATTGTCTTATAAAAGGTACGACGAAACTCGTGACAGTCCATGTCTGCGACATACCATGAGGAGCACACATTTCAATGACCATGAAAGATATTCCAGCAGAAGAGGATTACCATATTTGAGTATTAGCGAATTACCTTTGGTTATACCTTGGAATTTATGAGCGCTTGTCGCAACTCTTGGCAAAATACAGCTTTCTTGTGAGCGGTGCAACGCCTGTTATCATCATGCACAGGGCATTGTGGATAGGGTTATCCATAGTCTAGACGAGCGGTACTTTAGGTACCAGCACGCCCAGGAAATATTAGAGATGATAAAGACCTCAAGTGCATCTGTTGTGGCTGCCAGAAAGTGAGGAAACACAGCTCAGAGGTAAAACAACCTCTTCGATGCAATTTATTAAAATGCGGCGCGAGTTACGTCGGTTACGCCAGCTCTTAAATACTGTAGTGTGGTACCTATGTGCACTGTGTTACCGACCCTTTTGTACTAGCTCATTGCGTTCACCCTTGCTAACAGTTTGACATCCCAGGTCAGCCATATATTTAGCATTGTTCATGTAGTGGTTCTCCACGTAAAGCCTTTAGTTGTAAGAAACAACATATTGTGCCTGAAGTCACTCAGTTCCCACCAAAAATGTATTCTTATCCATAGCCATAGCCGAAGAGTTGGTTGAGGTACTCCTCCGACCATACAGGTTGGTCTGGTCAGGTGTGGTAGTGGCCATATGCTCTCATTGTACTATTATCTTGTGCAATCCACATTTTGGTGTTCAGCGGAATAAGGCTTTTCTCTATGGAGTGCATCCCCATTTTGTGGTGGTCGTTGGGTATGGCGGTCATGGAGTGACCAAATATTTTCTCTTGAAGGGAATCTAGGTAGTGATTGTGACTAAGTTCGATCTTTACAGCTGCTATGAAAATGATAATACATTTGTGTTTCATATATCGGTTGTTCTGAGATGGCGTTCACTGGGCCTTGTTGTGATCAAAATGCCTTATTCGGCTTTCTGTCAACAAGTTTTAAGATGTCTAAGGATATAAGCTGGAGATTTTTGCTTATAACACTGCAGTCTTTGGTGTGAGCTTCCAATAGGTATGCTTGAATGAAGACGTTGAGGCACTGGCGGCAGACATGCTTTTACTAATTGTGATTGTTGTGATGTCGTACTAGGCAGCTTAGTTTCTGTGTCCAAATATAGCAGCTCTATTTAGTCGTCTCGAATATTGCCCTGTGTTTTGAGACTCATTTGTGCATAGTGAGTATATGCCCTTTTTCCAGTCAAAAACATTAACTGTGACAGTATTGTTAAGGTGATCAGATTGTTAAATATCGCTAACCTTCACAGGAAAGTCAATGCCGGCAAAGTTGAGATTGCCTAGCTGCCTGGCTTTATAACATTATGTCTATATATCTATATCTACGTTTATGCAGTCACAATTGACTATTAAACAATGGGTAATTGGTCAAGATAAAAGGAAAACAGTACTGAAGGGACATAAAGAGGAGTAACAGTATGAAGCATACAAATAAGTGAAAGTGACAATCTAAGTTATCGATTATTTATATTCTGCCCAATCTCGCTGTTGTGGTGGCAAGGAGATAAATGTACCTCAACTATCGTAGCCCTGAGACTCAATCCGTCCTGCTTGTAAATACCGATTGATGCTGAAAAGCTCTTGTTTGCGACATACCAAGTCGTTAGCTTCTGCAACTATGTTCCATATTCTTATTGTGTGTAAGGGGAAGGAAACTGAACTTCAATTTTTTGCTGATGTTATTTGTCCGAACTTCGTGATGTGATTTGATCTGGTTTGGCTAGATGCTAGGTTTAGAGATTTTACACTGGATATATTGACTAGGATGTTCACTATCTTCAATAGCAAGGTCACCTATGCATAGGTTTACCTGGACCCAGTGATTCCATCTGGAGACTATCAATCAAGGCACTGATGCATCTCGAATTTCTACATCTGTAGTTTATCCAACAGTCCTCCTCTGAATTGATCATCTGCTAGGTATAGAGAAGACAGAATGACACACTCCAAGTATAGGTTGTCCTTGTTCTTCAAATGAATAATGGACCATAGTTGTACGCACTTTGGTGTTGGGATGTTGTTCTTGCTACAAAGCGGGTAGTACTGCAACCCTTGTAGGTCAAGCACTTTGTATCTATCTAATGCCTATCCTGACCCATCATGGTTTCTTAAATGCAAGTGTATAATGACATTAGCTGTATTAATCAGCATCTTTATTTTGCTTGTTCGCAATAAAACAATGGCCTCATTTCCAAAATTTGCTTCTGCTTTAACGATGCTAAGATCTACATCATCATCATATACTTTTTGCCTGACAGGTACAACATTTTCCTACATGGACCAACTGTTCAACCAGGCAACAATGTATTAACATACTCACTTTGGGTAAGCAACTTATTCAAATGCATGATAGTAGACATTATGATTTAACATCTATGTTCATCCTAACTCTGTGGGGTTTGATTTCCTTACATTTCAGAAAGAACTTTATTATAAGAATTAAGTGTCCAAATATCTAGCCTCTTCTTTCTTGCTGCATGGTTACAACTGCAACTTGCACATATTCTGTAATTGGTATCTGTTCACGTACTACACTTCCAACATGGATAAACCCTACATTATTTTGCAGGCTTTTCTGCATGTGCACCACAATACTCATTCCAGCTTTTCACAAATATCTCTTTGATGCATAGTGTAAGCCAAGCACACTTGTTGTTTCTTGCACCATTTTTAATATGCAGGCATTATATCATATCAAAACTTCCCATTGAGCCAGACTAATAACCTCTGCTTTTCCACTGACATGGCTATCACACGCACCAACCAACCATTATTATATTTACGTGACCTCTACCCACAACCTACTGTCAGCCATAGCCTCCAACTTGCCTTGCATCTAGTCTCCCTAGGAGTGCAAGAAGAAAACTCTTTTACATCTGCTTCATTCCTTGCTTTATACACAAATTTCTTTAATTTACTTTCCTTAAATGCATTCAATTTTGTTCCCATCTTTGAAATGTTCTGATTTGCCACATAATTACATCTTTAATGATCAAGTGGTAAACTGCTGGATCCCACATGCTGTTATGTATTCTTGCTCACAGATTTAAATTTGTCCTTATAATATATACGGTAGCCAGGAACTGGTGCAGAAAGAACAAGGGAAGACTACCAACAACCATACACCAACAATAAGCTACTTGAGCCAATATTGGAACCTTCGCATACTGAGGTGAGATGTCAGTGATCTGTAAGGGCAAGCGAACTGCAGCCCTTGGACAACAGGGGCCCCTTGATGCAACCTTGACAGTGAGACAGGTGCATGTGTATGGAATTTTGAAACCCCAGTTAATCACAGTATTTTCATGAGCAAAGTTGCATTAAAATATCTTAAGTGGTTCACGATCTATACTCTGAACCAGTGTACAAGTCATACAATTACATTTTCTCTTGCCATGACCATAACCTTGAGGCATGTGGCAACAAAGTCTGCTAATGATATATGCAAAGTTTCATGAAAATTTCTCCAGTATTACAATAATGGATGGACATGTGGAAAGACTGACAATGTCACAGCATAACACTTGACGTGTGACAGGTATAAAAAGTGGTTGTGAAAAAGCACAAAATAAGATACCATATATTAAACTATTACAGCGCTCACAAACATCTATTTTCATTGCAGCATTTCCTGTTAAAATATTTTTTGAAAAAATTTAATTGATCTTGAACTTGCCAGAGAGGGTGGGACTTTTTGTGACCGGGACTTTTAACATAGCTTTAACAATTTTTCAATCATGCTCTTACAATGTCTGCAGTGTGGCAGTTTTTAGTAATTTCTAGCACTGGGGCATCATGTCACAGACATGTAGCATCATGTCCCACCCAGCTACACTATCCTTATACCAGTCTGACCAGTTCTGAGTGCTAATCTAGGCAATTGAAAGCACCATTTTCATAAGTCTTTGGTATGACTTGGCTGCTTTTCGAACCCACATCCTCCTGCATCCCAGAGAGACGCCCTAACCCTTAGGACTATGAAGCAGTCTAGAGAGGGTGGGAATACAAGAAAATGAAAGGATAATGTATACTTCTAGTATGCTCTGGACAGACCACTAATCCCTCTAAGTGTTCATCTTCCAATGAAATATGAATCCTTCAAGCAAAACTGCAACGTCTGTCAATGCATGTGAATCAATTATCTTGTGATCTAAGAATATTTTTGTGTGTATGCATGCCGTTACATGAAATAAGACACAGGCCCGAGAAAGAGAAGACTATCGACTAATAAGATAACGTTAAATATATATAACAATATGAAAAATTGGATCATTATTGGCTTTATTGACCATTTTATTAGATGTTCCCTTGGATATATAGTATAAATGGAATTCATTATAAAGTGCATTTGTCATGAATGTGTAACATATATATATATATATATATATATATATATATATATATATATATATATATATATATATATATATCACTCTCAGTATTCTCTAATGTAATATCATCAAAAACATTATTTATAGCATCATGTGGTATATATAAGAGCAAAATCAAACATGCATCAATGTAAAATATAGAAGAATACTCTGAGGGTATCATGAATCCATGAAATATATACAATACTAAAAAATGATACAATAAAACGTATATAAGGTGTTGCTTTCAAAAACTACTTATGGAAAAAGTAGGCCCGAGTGTTTATAAATAGTGCTATTTTGCAATTAATTTTTATAAACTGAAGACAAGAATGCCATTTTAAAGATGCACGTACTTGCACTAGCTAAAGGGTGAGCAGATTAAGACAAGATATGACATGAATCTCCTCCCTGAAGTAGACAAATGTTTTCAATATAGTTTATCACGTGTCATGGCACAGCTCCGTGTCAATCTATCTCTATAACTAATGTAGCCGATTTGCGATGAATATTGTACTCTGTTTCCATAACATTCGTGAAACCATTTTCTACACAGGGTGAAAAATCAAATTACAATTAATAATAGCGAAATCATTTCTGTCATAAAAATAGTGGTAAATGTAATATATAATGAAAAAAAAAGAAAACCCATGCCATACAAAAACCCTTAACTGAAAACCCCACTACTTAGAAAACCAAAATAATTTTGTCCCAAATTTTAATTTACACTAAATCAGCCCATATAAAACCCAAATACTTCAAAATTGTAAATATATCTTAGCTGCTAAGATAAGAAAATGTTGATATTTATGGGTCAAGTAAAATATGCCTGTCACATCTTGGGCCAGATTATTTACTGTTGGCAAATGCTGCAGTAGGCTTATCAGCAAGTCAGTCACTGAGAACTGTACATGCGCTTGCCAGGTAAAAACAATCCTTGACAAGCAAAGACAGATTATTGCTGAAAATAAGCCAATGTCAAATCCTTGTATCTTTCAAAAGGCCAGCTTTCAAGATAAATTAAAAATAACAAAATGCTTGAAGATAAGTCAATAATTGGTGTTATTTGACTGCTCATTTCCGACTCATATCGCATGTTTCTTTGCATACATGATCAAAATTACTTTAAAAAAAAACAGCAGAAAAATTCAATACTTCAGCTTCAACAACCGAGGACGATTAAGTAATATCAGTGCATACCATGCACATAATGCTCATTCCAATTTTTAAGAAGTACAACAAACATACTAACCCATGAAAAGTCTGTATGTATTTCAAAATTACTTGATAATTTTTCCAGGTCTCAAATCGAAGTTTGCTTTCACGATGTCAAGCAGTTCTTTCTCTGACTTCTTTGACGTACCATAGCTGAACACAGTTATTGACAGTGGTTCAGCAATTCCAATGGCATAGGAAAGCTGCAAATGAAACCGGCGGTGTAATATTTGATATTCGAAGAGTGGCTAGGCACAACAAATAAAGGAATATGACTTTAAAAATAGTTTATTAATGCAGAGTGACTCAAGAGGAACACAGTTCATTACTATATCGTTTTCTTTTCTGCAATGCTGATAGGACAGCTGGAGATGGGAAGCTGTCCACTTGGTTTATAAAAAGTCAGGTAATCAGGAATTTTGCAGGGTTAAATAATTATTATCCACCCGCAACAATGTGACCTTTAAAATTCAAATTCACCATTTTAATTTAGAAGTCTGATGACATTGCATTCTGTTATGAAGGAGTAATAACAAGATTTTCCAGACTGATGCCATTGTGGCCGTATTGGACATCAGTTCAACAGTATGGTATTGACCAGAAATCTAGAAATATCAACAAGATTTTACAGATGGTGGCATATTTGTACCATTCACATTTACAATAAACATACAACGTAGCAATACTTTCATGAAAACCCATGCTGATAGTCATTTTTCTTCAGGAAATATAGTGACTATTTTCAAGGTGGTCACTGTGGTGGCTATTTTGGCGGTGTGAGTGGCACCATTTTTATTTAGAACCAACAAGACACAATAAGTCTTTCACCAGTAAACCCACGATAACATGGCCATCCATTCAGGGATAGCAATACAAAATTCTTGAACATGGCAGCAATGGGAGTGATATTAGATGTGCATGTAGCAGCCTTTTCATTTTGGACCAACTAAACATTACAAGAGGTTTTCTAATGAAAACCCCATCAGAATGTGACTATTCAGGAGTAGCACTAATTTGAAGATATTGAAGTTGGCTGCTGTAGGCCATACAGGACATCAAATTGGTACCATTTTTATTTCGAATCAATTAGGTATCTTTACAAGTTCTTTTAGTCAAAAGCCCAAGCTGATATGACCATCCATTCAAGAGTAGTAATAATGGAATTTTCCAGATTTCTATGTGGCTGCCATAGAATATTAGCTTCATTCAGGATCAAGTAGAAGTTTTTCGTGAAAACCTCATGATGATATGCTCACCCACGCATGTGGTGTAGTGACAACAAAACTTTCAAGATGACCGCCATATTGGATACAAGATTGGCACCCTGTTCTTTACAACCAACAAGCCATTATACAAATTATAAGAATATTAGTGAAACAACTGTGTCATACGAATTTCTTCTCTGGATGATTAGTTATAACATTAGTTTTAAGATGATTGACTTAAAGGTGTGGCATGCAGACAGATAAATATAAAAATATGATTAACATCTAGTCGTGGTAGGACATCATATGTAGAATTTTAAAACCAATATTCGTCCAGTTTGGTTTGACAAGAATAGTTTCCTTAAACAAGAAATTAGTTATGTCAGGAAATCTGTTTTAACGGACTATTTTGGTTCGAGTATCACGATCAACCCTTGCTGTTGTGATATCAAATGTGATGTGGATGATCTATTAGAAATTATATTGCAGTCGATCTACCTGAACGAGGACCCTCTTGCATAGTCCAGCCTTGACCAGTGACTTGGCAACCCAGCGACCTGCATACCCTGCAGAACGGTCCACTTTGGTGTAATCTTTTCCAGAGAAAGCACCACCACCATGTGCTCCCCAGCCTCCATATGTGACAACAATGATTTTCCTACCAGTCAAACCAGCATCACCCTATAAGACAAATTAAATGTATCATGGTTCCACTCATCTCCAAAACGTGCTTCAAAAAAGTGCTTCTCTGGAAATCTGTACAAGAAATGTTGATGTCGACTCTGCTGTAAGTGTTGGAAAGTGCAATCGTAGTTATGCTATCTCATGCATGTGTAGGGTTTACCAGTTCGTCAGAATAAAAATTGCTGAGTTAAGTTACGTATTCCCTACAGGGTTTATTAAACGACATACATGTGACAAGATTAATGATAAACAATAAGTTCACAAATACACGACTTCTTCCCTTGCATGCCACCTATATCGATCAAGGAAACAAGTCTATACCTGAACAAATAGGTCATAAAATGTTTGGCCAAAAGGTACAACTTCTGGTGAAAAGCATAATGTGTGCGAAGTTTCAAAATAATCCTCCACCAAACGAGATCACGCATCTGACAAACAGCGATCTGAAAGCCAAACATAAAAGCAATTCGATATGAGATATATGTACTATCTTGTTAATAACCAAACAGGTCAAAAATCAAAATCACTTCAAACTTTATTGATCCTGCTTACTTTCGAAACTGCCCAAGATCAAGACAAAACAACATATTCACAGTTTGTCAACAATCAAAATTATACCTTCCAGTCTGGTAACAAGTTCGACCAATCACGTGAATGATCATCTCACAATAATTTATGGCTCAGGCATATTGTTGAAACTGTCCAAGAACCTTGGGTTACAAATATACAATGGTCCACCTCTTATAAGGCCACCCGTTCTGCACTGGGAAAGTGGCCGTATAAGACGTGTGGCCTTTCCAGATTGTACTGTGTTTGTGAAAAGTACATATATGTGGTTGATGTACGTGTTTGCAGTAAGAAAGCTACAAATTCAAAGCATTTAAATCGTAATTTAAAAGTAGTGTTAATAATAAAATGGTCCTTCTTGTCTTACGAACAGACTTATTTCAAGCAAAAATACATAAATAGTTCTAATTCTTAAACGTGAAATGCGACAGGGATATTTTTGACATGCACATTGCAAAACCATTAAAAAACATTAAAATCTTGGTACATATATTGCTTATCATTTACAATAAATCTCTTTCCATCCATTTTTTTTTATTGCTGCAGAATAGTATCCTTATATGTTACAACGTTGTTTATTCTAGTCTTCGTGACAGAAGATTGTTTGGCAATAACTCTTGAACTCTATATGTTGTTGTCAACTTAATAACTTTGACTTTTTCTTCTCAAGTATTAATTATCTGATGATGTTATGCTATGTTAAAATTTTGTAACAGTTTATTCCTAAGCTGCTAATTCTCCAGTAATGCAATTTATTTATGCAGATAAAACATTTGTAGAGTCGACAAAATGCCTTGTTTATAACTGAAGTGAGACATGTACTACCACATGATTTTTCGGTTTTGTCTGGTGTTCTGTTTTGTTCAAGGTTAATTTCTCTATCTGTGTTAATCCACAAAATCTATATATTACCTATGCTGACCATGTCATGATCTTGACAGTTACGTAACTTCGTAATCAAAGAAAACAACTCAATCCATGTGAAGCCCATAACTCTATCACAGCACTTTGTCCCCATTTCCCGCAAATTTCGGTGTTCATTATACAATACTAACCTTTGTGGTACATGTTTACTTTAGCCAACACTTCTTTCAGTAACAAACAACTTACATCAGAAATATGCACTGGTAACGATAATCGGACTACTTACATAACAAAGTGACTACTGGTTCTGGATATGTATTAAAATAATATGTGACCGCTACTAAGCGTACATTTAACATTTTTTCACCAATATGCTGGCTGCTGGTCAAATTAGAGGGGTGACTTTTCTTGAGAGGTCAATTTAGACACAAACTCGTTGGTGTCATACGATTCTGACAGTACAAGTGAGTGGCCGTTTAAGAGGGGAACGATTGCATCCCAAATTTGACGACATTTTGGAGCAAAAATGTCTTCCAGGGTAGTAACAGGCTCAGCCAGTCAGTTGCAAGATCACTGTATTAATATACATGGATATTGCTTATTATCACACTTGTATAAGATCTTGATGACATAAACAGACATTTCAAGTTTGATCAAAATCAGATTAAAAATAGAGCCTCAAGATTTGTAACAACCTCAGCAAACCGGTATACGATCACCTTATTTATATGCCCGAATATTGCTCATTATCCAATTTGTCCAAGATATTGAAGGTTAAATATGGAAGTCCCCGTTTAAACTTAGCTGTGCATTTCCCACACAAGAAAACCAGTATTCGTCATTATAATTTTGTAAGCATTGCTTGATAACAATTGCATCATAAAGTACAGCCTACACGAACACTGGTGCTGGTGTATTGCTGGAAACAAAAGTGACACTTAAACGATTATAGTGTAGGGAGGTTTGGGACAGGTGATGAAATGAACAATGATCTTGTGGAAATTTACAAAATTAAACTGACTGGTGCTACTACAATTACCAATAATCACTGACCGACCTCTCAGAGGGATCCAAGACGATGACCATTATTGGAAATAACAGTGGAAAAAACTGCGCATTTGGTTGATATATTTGCCAACATTTATATCATACAGCTCACATTTCGAAAATAAATACATTTTATAACAATTTTTCCAAACAATTCTTTTAAAATAAGATACATTTTTAAAGGTACATTGAGGACCATGCCCGCTTGAAATTAAACAACTCTCCTGACACTTAAAAGCCATTATTGCTTATCTGTAATTATTTCATGCTCCACCACATGAATATATTGCATTCAAAAGACGTAAAATGTAGAATATATATTTTAAAAAAAGTGGTCGACCATGGGATTATATTTATTTCCAAAGGACTTGATAATTTTTCTAATCCATAAGCTGAACTCTTTCAACTGCATCGTTCTTTTATAAATGCATGAATTGAATTATCACATGCATCTGTACGAGTATAAATCTACCTGTGGTCCACCGATGACAAATTTCCCAGAAGGCTGAAGATGGTAGATGGTGTTTTCATCTCTGTACTTTTCTGGGATTACTGGTTTAACAACTTTCTCCATCAATTCCTCGCGCAAGTCTTCTAAAGTGATGTTTTCATCATGCTGAACAGATATCACCACAGTGTGGACACGAATGGGAATGTATGCTCCATTCGTACATCTGTATTCAACTGTCACCTGAAAAGGAGGCAAATAAATTGTTGTTTACATGGCCGTGTGTGACATGGTGTACAATTGAGCTGTTTTAAAGTCATTTTGCAAAACAACCGAACCTGAAATGTATGTTGTGAGCAATATTTACACCATGTTCTATTTTTGTATGAACCCCACTGCATTTTACCCTTCAATGTCATTCTGCGTGTTTGGGCTAATGATTCATACATTCCAACTGGGCAACCATTGGTGAACATACAATTGCATATATCCACAAAACAGGCTTTGAAAAATAAATTGATTCAGTTGTAACAAGATTTTATGAGATGGCTACAGTGCCGTGTTGTGGTCAGAGGTTTCATTAGAACTTCTTACATATTGCTGTAGTGTTTTAATGAAAAACTAAAGCTGTTTCAACCATCTGTACTGGAAGAGCTGTCAACAAATATTTTCAGTATTGTCAGCAAAGCAGCCATGTAGGAGGTTCAAATGACATCATTTTTATTTCAAGAAAAAATACATACCGGAAGAAGGAAGTATTTTTAAAAAATTGTCGGCAAAGTCAACCATTCCAAAGCAGTAGCTTTTACAAGGTTTATTAAAGTCTAAGACCACATTGATATCATTTCATCAAGTACCAACTTCACATAGTAATAAAGTTTTTATTAAAACCACATCAACATGACCATGCTTTAAAATGGCAACCATGGTAACTTTTGTTTGAGGTCCGTAGTGCAAGAACAAGAATGTCTGGATGGCCAACCAGCTGACCATATTGTTTGTCAGACTGGCATCTTTGTCATGTAGTACCAACCGGACACCATGCAACTAAAGCCATCGATTTACGAGAATTAGTGACGAAAGATTTCGAAATATTAAATGACAAATTGTATATTTGCATCAATGTAATATCTTGTCATCATTTTACCCTAAACAACTTAGATATTTCTCATCACAGGGTGACATTAACGTAAAACAATGTTACACTAACAGTTGTCCAACACTGACACTGCAACTTGTCTGATTAACACACACCTTGAATGTTTTCATTGCTAGATTGTTTAAAAATGGATATTCATTGCAAACATCTTTTTTTTCCTCTGGACCATTTCAAGTGTATCAATCTATCTTTCTATATATCTGTCAATATACAGACGCAGTGGTCAAATCTGCAGAGTGTATAACTTGCCAAAGAAAAAGCATTAAAACTATCTTAACTTACCGATTTGTCATTGGGCAAGCATCGTGCAAACTCCAACATGTTGAGCCCCGATTCGACCTTGTTCTGGGCATTGTGAATGTAGAATGTTCCAGCCCAGAAGTTGCCTTTTGGTATAAAGAAGCAACTGTAACAACCATATGTAATAGACATTTTTTAAAACCGATTTCTGAAAGTATATACAGTACTTCCCAGCTCAGCAAAAGAAAACTGTGCTGGAAAACAAACATTTGGATAGGAAACTATGTACACGAAAATTTGCATCAGAATATACTGTATGGTTTGTGAGCTATGAAAGGTTACAAGGAGCTGATGTAGTGGAGATTTAATACAAATGGAGAAAGGGCAGGGAATCTAACAGAATTGGACCCAAACAGTTTAAATCATTAAAATGCGGATGTAACAGTCAATTTACATACAAAATAGGTTCTAACTGAGTGCAATGGTTGAAGAGCTTTGCTAATTATTAGTGTCAACAGATCAACAGATTACTTTACGGTTCATGCAAATTGCACCAAGGTCTGAAAAACAAAACATTGCAGACAGGGACTAAACAATAGATACTATTTGTTGAGTAAAAACTGATAAAACGATGCAAACACCAAATGCAACACTTTTATAACAATTCTGAAACAATATGATGTTACCTGATTGTGGTTGCTCAACAGTAATTGATGCAACTTATGACATTTACACGTGCAATATCAACAGCCAATATCATGAATTTAAATATCATTATTCCAATTACTGTGAACACTAATACCTGGTAAATGTGGTAAGTTATTTAGTTAGTTGTTAACATTGTGTGACATAGGCAACACATGACATATACTGCAATGTTGCTGCGTTGGTGTTGGTAAAACTGTAACATGGTTGGGTGTTACTAGTATATGTGTTAATCTTGTGCCGTGATGCTTTTGCAATATGTGCATTACAATCCAATTGCTTTTACGATTAAATATTGGAACCTGCTCTCTTCAAAATCGAAAACAAAGAAATACATAAACACTGAATAATATCATCATGGATCTATGTTTGTCAATGTAATGTCTTTAGTACCTGTGTTTTGGAGTCAGGTCTGGCCCAAAGCAACTCTCCACTCTTTCTCAACTGGGCAATCTTGGCATTCAGCTGGTGAGACAGAACCACTGTGAGAGGCATGCATTCCTCAGTCTCATCTGTGGCATACCCGAACATCAAACCCTGCCATATCACCAAGAAAGAAATAATATTCAGTGAAATCAAGATGTGTTTACAAGAAACTCTCTGTTACAGGTATATGTTACCATAACACACACTCTATCCTCTCCAACTCCGAAAGTCATTGCATGGAGTCAATAATCAAACTAGGGAACTACTATTTTATTCGAGCTTGAACACATTTCATTTAGCAACCTTTGACCTGTTTCTGACTTCAAACGTTCATCTGCACTGCATACATTTTACCTCATTTTAATCTGCATATAATTTGGAAGACTAAACCGTAAACGTCATCTACAAACTTTTCTCTGATAATTCAGGTTCGGCGCATTTATACATTCTAATGTCTTTCCATGCTCTACCTGCTCAATGTACTTCGGAATGGTAAAGTCTTCCCAGACTGTTTGCACTAAAACAATATAGTATTGGTACAAGTCTAAGATACAGCTGCTCAGGTAATTTTCTCTTTACTCGCGTCCGCACATAAGACTTTTGGCATCCTAAGAACCCTGGCAGCACATCAATTTAGATTAATAATGTATGTACTAACACACAATTTTCTTCTACATCAGTATTCAGTACATACAAATTGCTGTACATATTATTGATAATGTGGTTCTTACCCGATCTCCAGCACCAATTTCCTCGTCCTTTTTATCAACATGAACACCCTGGGCTATATCTAGACTTTGCTCCCCAAGGCCAACAAGAACATTGCATGTTTTATAGTCAAATCCTGCATCAGGTAGAAAAAAATGTTTTCTTTTGTTTGTTTGTTTTTTTTGTTGTTGTTTTTTTTTTAAATTAAAAACTTCAATGCGCAGGAAATGCAAAAGCATGCAAGTTACACATGCCATATATCATGAATGGTAACTTATTGCTTTAATTCTTAAGGTGCTTGTTGAGGCATGCTGTTTTTCAGGCAAGCAACTATTTACACATCCAAATACTTAATCTTTTCATAATTGGTTGTAAAACATAATTCGACTGGTACATTGGACCCTGGAACAACTATTCGTCACAATTTTACCATGCGTTTAGCAAAGTTTTATAAAGGATGATTAAATCAATGATATCTGAACAACACAATGACAGACCCGCAACACAACGATGATTTGATTTGGCAAACACTGCTTGATGATAGTCATGATCATAATGATTTGAAAGCTTTTAAGACAATAAGATAATTTGAGCTGGTGAAAGGTTAATGGAAATTCCAGTGAGTGACTTCTCGCCCGTAAAGTGTGTTAAATACAAGTATGATGTGTATGCAGTCAGTTGGCTGAATTTCCCTCTATTTAGTCCCATGGATAATACCAAGCCAAACCTATTTAAGGTAATTACTTTTCAGAGATTTCTTGCACCTGATCAAGGATCAAATAAATGTATATGCGGAACAGAAACAAAATGGGGCAGACTTGACTGACAACGCTACGTACATATATGTGTGTAGTAGGTGTTTTATGGTATATTACCACAAAAGTGGACATGTATATCCAACAAAAGGTTGAATTTGAAAAATGTAAAAATAAAAATTAGACACAAAGTTTGGACGATACAGCCTTCCAAGTAAATTTCAAGTTATGTACAAGATACACAAACAAAACGAAGATATTCAAATTCTGTATAAAGAATATAAAATTAATATAAATAGGTACAATATGAATAATCTTTATAAAATATTTTTTTACAATCATTTCTTGTCAAAATACATATTTCTCACATGATGAAAATTTATACTAAATGAGAATGTGATCCACTGTCAGTTGGCATGCTGGCAGGAAATATTGTGGTCAAGGTTCATCGTTCATAAGTCGGGTATGCAAGTCTGAAATGCAACTGGCAGTACTACATCATCTCTCCTACTTAATCTATACGAGACATGCCATTCTTCAAAAGTGGGTTTATGTTCTGAAGTTTGTGGGTGGAGGTTTCATTCGACATATTTTGACAAGTATGGCACATGCTGATTGATACGATAATTCAATACATGTTATTTTCCATTCCAAAATGTGTGGATGTAGGTCTACGTTGGCTGCTTTATCGACCCGTTCAATCTCCTTTATGTCATTGTGATTAGGCTGTCAACAACACAGCTTATTTTTACACAGATTGTACGAGAATAACATTTTTCGGTAATATCTGTTATTTTAATGGGTTATTGGATTTAATATTTAGCATGGCTTTTAATATGGAAAGGAAATCATACAAAATGAAATATTTTGTTTTCCTAGGGAAATGTTTAATGCAATTAGAAGATCTGTGCACAGCACAAATGGATGCTTTATTTGGCAACAGGCTTGAGATCGTTCCGTAAGGTGTTGCATCTACAGCTACAAATTAGTACAACTTAGTCTCCGTCTTTCAAACTATATGTATACTGAGACATACAGCTTTGAGAAGATTCAAACATTTCGTTGATTTTACTCTGTAGAAGGAATGGATTTGTTAAAGATGTTTTCAATTCACAAACGTCTAACATTGTTTTGGGAGATTTTTAAAACTACTGTTGTGATTAGATTCACGACAGCTGCATGATAAACGGGAAGCCCAACACAAAAGAAAGTTAAATTGTTATGGCATTAGTTATGACCATGGGCTTGGAGCACAAATTTTGTAAATAATTTCACTGCACAGTTTGTGATATCAACCAGATCCACCATAAACCCGAGGGAGTTAGAAGTGTAATTTGTGCTAATACAAATGTCAAAAAGGCAAAATTTGAACATTAAAGGTGTAATATATATATTACTATTACTAATCTTAGTAACCCTACGTTTTGGAGGCTCAGACTTTATAGATAATATTACACGCCATTATTACAGTATATTTAATGAATAATGTACATTTATTTTACTACTAAGCTGGAGCTGCAGTATAAAATACTTAGCAAACATGGGCAAATTCACTGTGGATTAGGACCAAAATACAAACACAAAACACTAAAAACAATTATATTCAACACTTACTTTGACTAGTCTACAGGTCTAACTTTTATCAAATGATTGTGAAGTCCACAATTTCTGCAATGGGCATGACAAATTGCTCAGTCTAAGTCTTCTATTGCATCGCTCTCATATTCTTGTAAACAAATTGTAAATTTTGTAAAGCGGTATTGATTTGTCCTTTTACTGATCAGACAGTTCTTGAAGTTTAAAAGGACCCATCTGCTCTAAGTATTTTCATCCAGAAGTCAAACCTTATCCGGTGCCATTTTCTGTAAAGGTACAGACTGGTGTGATACCTAACTTCACAATTACTATAAATAATCTGCAAGGCAAAGTTTCAAATTAAAGAAACCAATCTGTTTTCTTGCAAATAGTTCATATACAATTCCTATCAATATAAACTTATGAAAGTACATGTAGATATATGATGGACAAATTAGTTCTTACACTATCCTTATGTAAAATATTCTCAATTTTCTTCCTCTGTAAAATATTCTCAAATTTTTATGATCAGTGAAACTATAAAGATGACAAATAAAAAAACACTACTTTTAGGTCACGCTGGATAGTTTCATATTTCTACATACTTTTATTTTTTAAGGTAGATGTAATGAGAATAAATATCATAAGCTTACATTTGATAAATTCATACATAATCTACATCTGGAATGTGGTTTACATTTAATTTGAGTTAGGCTTGAAAATGGATTGAATTTGGTGACTGCATGTCACAGACCAGCATTGGAGATCAAATATATTACTTCGGCTGCACATAAACCGTCGAGTTGGCTTATGTATTCAGATATGTCTGCTACAGAGGAAAATATCTAAACATCAAGATGGTTGATGTGTGACGGGATGTACGCAAATTGGTTATATTACTAGTGAACATTAACCTTCTATGAGGCACATATCGATTCCTTTTAATACCTTCTCAAAGGAACATATTTACAATAGCTCAAGCTGTAAAAGAAAAATTAAAAGTAGTTGGTGGAGGTGTCGGCAGAGAACAAAAACGGCCAGTTGTATAAAGAATTAGCATACATAATTCCATTAAAATCTTGCAATCATACTTACAACAAACATCACTAGCTATTTTGTATTTGTATCTTTAATGTAAAATTATTCTCATTTTTCTGCATTACGTCATCCTCGGATGAAAGTTCATCAATCATCTGTCCAAAGAGACCTTGTTGCTTTATTTTCATTTGTTATTGTACAGGAAAATTTCATCCATATACAGGTGAACATAAAGTCTAATTCGCTGCAGAAAGGGAAAGGCTAGTACGTAATTAGCCCCAAACTTCAGCAAAAATTAGAAGAGATATATTTCCTGATATTATAAGCAAAAACACAAGATGATAAACATATACCACAATAATCAAGGACATCTGCAACATTTTGCATGAGAGATTGTCTACAACAACGATGCATGTTTAAAACATATTTGAACATTTTCATTATAAAGGAATAAAAATAAATGAAATACAAAGATAATTTGTAATTTCACCTGTATTTGTCCATGTCAGTGTACATATGATCAAGTTATAGATGACTCTATCCTTGTAATAAAGTTCAGACTTCAGCAATCATTTTTCATATAGGTGTTGTGTTTCTATTAGGTGGATATTAAAATAAAGACAATGTAATCCATGTGAAATATATAATTTCTGAAAGGTGTAAAACTAATTTGAATAATGTGATACTTACCCGCCTTGCTTACCTTCCAAGATACAAAGTCCCCTTGTCTGAGCTCACAGTTACAACCTCCCATGAGGAAGAGAATCCTGCATGAGCTAATGACGTGTAGTCAGACTGGTTATGGGTTCAACATGTTCTATATTTCTATAACATTCCATATAATGGAAGGTTGGAATTCTGCACTCGAATGAAGGGACTTGAGATCTCAGAATATAAGCAGGGCAGTAGTGATATATATTGTATTACTGCCATTAAATTTTTAAAAAAAAATAATCCCTCGAGTTATTCAGCACCAAGGAATCTTTTGTTACATAACTACATAGCAATTTAAGGGTTAACACAACTTGACACAGATCTTTGGGCATCATGAACATATTTTAAGACCGATAGTATTTGTGTTCAAACATTACTGGTAAAATGAAAACCGGTTAAACAACCGATTCTTATTAGCTTTACTCACCTTTTCTGGAATCATCATATCCAATCTCTTTGATGGTATTTCGGATAACTGATTGATAGTCCACATAAGCTTTGGAGGTAATTTCACCAAACACCATAATCATGCCGGTTTTGGCCGCTGCCTCACAAGCGACCTTAGCATTTGGATCCTGCTTCAGATGTGCATCAAGGATTGCATCACTGATTTGATCACATAAGTCATGAAAGGGGTCACCCTAGGGACAATGGGAATTACCATTAAAAACACCCTTGGGTCACTCTGGGGACTATGTAAATTTAACATTAACCACCCTGGGTCACTAGGGGGACAATGGAAATTTAACATGGGTAAAAAGCCCTGGGTCACTCTGGGGACAAGGGAATTTAACATTGGAGAAAGGAAATATTCATGCTAGGGACATTCTAGGGACAAAGGCATTCGAACAATGGAAATTTAACATGGGAGATATTGCTGGGTCACTCTAGGGACAATGGGAATTGAACATGGGGAATAGAGTTTGGGCTTGTCTAGGGACAAGGGGAATTGAACATGGGGAATAGAGTTTGGGCCTGTATAGGGGACAAGGGGAATTGAACATGGGATTTTTTTTTATAAAAAAATTTTAAAAAAAGTGGTAGGCAATGGAAAGTCAATCTCTTTTCGAGAAATGTGGGTGGCCCTGAAAAGGGCCTTTGGTTTTATGTTAATATTAACATAGACGGCATCTGTCACATCTTCTTCTTAAACTCCTTCTAACTGCAGGTCCATACACAAGTACTCTCTTGAGGCATCCTTGTCTTTCTATGGAAACTCTTCTCATCCATAGACTAGTATCTGTCCTATCGACAACAGTCCACTTGGACCGGACATACATGGGTATGTCCGTCCTGAACATCATTGTTGACACAAGGGTGGAAGATTGAACGTCGGTCCACATCTTGAGGCTCCGAGAACAGGTGAGTGATTGCGCTGAACTGCGCTTATTTATAGGGAGAGGAAGGATTGAAACGGATTGAGTTCATTGACCAATCCAAACACGCGTGACAAAATTCAGTCAGCCCGCATCCAATCCGAAGAGAGCAGTCTGTGACGTCACGTGGTCTATATAGATTCGCTAGCGCCTGTGTGCAGTCAATCTATGCGACAGTCATTCAACATGACGGAAACTCAGAAAACGATTCACTGGGGTGCACCAGCAGTGGAAACCGCCCAAGGGAACCCGGACTTACTTTTAGAAGAGGTACATTGGGATTTTGTGGATTTTCTTACCTCGCAAGAATTTGTTCCGGAACCTTCGTCTCATTCTTCATTACCGCAAGTGGAGAATTTTAGACAGAGACAGAAAGAAGAATTGGAGAAATTTATGCAACGACAAAAGGAAGCGGAACAAGCTTTTCTCCTACAGCAACAGCAACAGCAACAAGAAGAGGTAAGAAAAAAACAACAACAAGAAGAAGTATCAGCAAAGAAACAAGAGGGTGAAAATCAAATGGCCACGGTACTGTTGGACATTTTAGCGGAGTTAAGAAGTCTGAAACAAATGTATCAGACTTCTTTATCACGACCGAAGAGAATACGACCTTCCCGAGTTAAACACGCCAACCCTGTGACTAAGCCTACCGTACCACCCTTAGTGATTTCAACCCAATCATCATCATCATTAGTAGGCCTCGGCCGCGGCAAAGGCTTAAAGCAGTTAAAGTTGATTGCTTAAACTCACCCCTACACCAAAAAAGGCCCTTTTCAGGGCCACCCACGTCTCTTCCAAGATACAAAGTCCCCTTGTCTGAGCTCACAGTTACAACCTCCCATGAGGAAGAGAATCCTGCATGAGCTAATGACGTGTAGTCAGACTGGTTATGGGTTCAACATGTTCTATATTTCTATAACATTCCATATAATGGAAGGTTGGAATTCTGCACTCGAATGAAGGGACTTGAGATCTCAGAATATAAGCAGGGCAGTAGTGATATATATTGTATTACTGCCATTAAATTTTTTAAAAAAAATAATCCCTCGAGTTATTCAGCACCAAGGAATCTTTTGTTACATAACTACATAGCAATTTAAGGGTTAACACAACTTGACACAGATCTTTGGGCATCATGAACATATTTTAAGACCGATAGTATTTGTGTTCAAACATTACTGGTAAAATGAAAACCGGTTAAACAACCGATTCTTATTAACTTTACTCACCTTTTCTGGAATCATCATATCCAATCTCTTTGATGGTATTTCGGATAACTGATTGATAGTCCACATAAGCTTTGGAGGTAATTTCACCAAACACCATAATCATGCCGGTTTTGGCCGCTGCCTCACAAGCGACCTTAGCATTTGGATCCTGCTTCAGATGTGCATCAAGGATTGCATCACTGATTTGATCACATAAGTCATGAAAGGGGTCACCCTAGGGACAATGGGAATTACCATTAAAAACACCCTTGGGTCACTCTGGGGACTATGTAAATTTAACATTAACCACCCTGGGTCACTAGGGGGACAATGGAAATTTAACATGGGTAAAAAGCCCTGGGTCACTCTGGGGACAAGGGAATTTAACATTGGAGAAAGGAAATATTCATGCTAGGGACATTCTAGGGACAAAGGCATTCGAACAATGGAAATTTAACATGGGAGATATTGCTGGGTCACTCTAGGGACAATGGGAATTGAACATGGGGAATAGAGTTTGGGCTTGTCTAGGGACAAGGGGAATTGAACATGGGGAATAGAGTTTGGGCCTGTATAGGGGACAAGGGGAATTGAACATGGGATTTTTTTTTATAAAAAAATTTTAAAAAAAGTGATAGGCAATGGAAAGTCAATCTCTTTTCGAGAAATGTGGGTGGCCCTGAAAAGGGCCTTTGGTTTTATGTTAATATTAACATAGACGGCATCTGTCACATCTTCTTCTTAAACTCCTTCTAACTGCAGGTCCATACACAAGTACTCTCTTGAGGCATCCTTGTCTTTCTATGGAAACTCTTCTCATCCATAGACTAGTATCTGTCCTATCGACAACAGTCCACTTGGACCGGACATACATGGGTATGTCCGTCCTGAACATCATTGTTGACACAAGGGTGGAAGATTGAACGTCGGTCCACATCTTGAGGCTCCGAGAACAGGTGAGTGATTGCGCTGAACTGCGCTTATTTATAGGGAGAGGAAGGATTGAAACGGATTGAGTTCATTGACCAATCCAAACACGCGTGACAAAATTCAGTCAGCCCGCATCCAATCCGAAGAGAGCAGTCTGTGACGTCACGTGGTCTATATAGATTCGCTAGCGCCTGTGTGCAGTCAATCTATGCGACAGTCATTCAACATGACGGAAACTCAGAAAACGATTCACTGGGGTGCACCAGCAGTGGAAACCGCCCAAGGGAACCCGGACTTACTTTTAGAAGAGGTACATTGGGATTTTGTGGATTTTCTTACCTCGCAAGAATTTGTTCCGGAACCTTCGTCTCATTCTTCATTACCGCAAGTGGAGAATTTTAGACAGAGACAGAAAGAAGAATTGGAGAAATTTATGCAACGACAAAAGGAAGCGGAACAAGCTTTTCTCCTACAGCAACAGCAACAGCAACAAGAAGAGGTAAGAAAAAAACAACAACAAGAAGAAGTATCAGCAAAGAAACAAGAGGGTGAAAATCAAATGGCCACGGTACTGTTGGACATTTTAGCGGAGTTAAGAAGTCTGAAACAAATGTATCAGACTTCTTTATCACGACCGAAGAGAATACGACCTTCCCGAGTTAAACACGCCAACCCTGTGACTAAGCCTACCGTACCACCCTTAGTGATTTCAACCCAATCATCATCATCATTAGTAGGCCTCGGCCGCGGCAAAGGCTTAAAGCAGTTAAAGTTGATTGCTTAAACTCACCCCTACACCAAAAAAGGCCCTTTTCAGGGCCACCCACGTCTCTTCCAAGATACAAAGTCCCCTTGTCTGAGCTCACAGTTACAACCTCCCATGAGGAAGAGAATCCTGCATGAGCTAATGACGTGTAGTCAGACTGGTTATGGGTTCAACATGTTCTATATTTCTATAACATTCCATATAATGGAAGGTTGGAATTCTGCACTCGAATGAAGGGACTTGAGATCTCAGAATATAAGCAGGGCAGTAGTGATATATATTGTATTACTGCCATTAAATTTTTAAAAAAAAATAATCCCTCGAGTTATTCAGCACCAAGGAATCTTTTGTTACATAACTACATAGCAATTTAAGGGTTAACACAACTTGACACAGATCTTTGGGCATCATGAACATATTTTAAGACCGATAGTATTTGTGTTCAAACATTACTGGTAAAATGAAAACCGGTTAAACAACCGATTCTTATTAACTTTACTCACCTTTTCTGGAATCATCATATCCAATCTCTTTGATGGTATTTCGGATAACTGATTGATAGTCCACATAAGCTTTGGAGGTAATTTCACCAAACACCATAATCATGCCGGTTTTGGCCGCTGCCTCACAAGCGACCTTAGCATTTGGATCCTGCTTCAGATGTGCATCAAGGATTGCATCACTGATTTGATCACATAAGTCATGAAAGGGGTCACCCTAGGGACAATGGGAATTACCATTAAAAACACCCTTGGGTCACTCTGGGGACTATGTAAATTTAACATTAACCACCCTGGGTCACTAGGGGGACAATGGAAATTTAACATGGGTAAAAAGCCCTGGGTCACTCTGGGGACAAGGGAATTTAACATTGGAGAAAGGAAATATTCATGCTAGGGACATTCTAGGGACAAAGGCATTCGAACAATGGAAATTTAACATGGGAGATATTGCTGGGTCACTCTAGGGACAATGGGAATTGAACATGGGGAATAGAGTTTGGGCTTGTCTAGGGACAAGGGGAATTGAACATGGGGAATAGAGTTTGGGCCTGTATAGGGGACAAGGGGAATTGAACATGGGATTTTTTTTTATAAAAAATTTTTAAAAAAAGTGGTAGGCAATGGAAAGTCAATCTCTTTTCGAGAAATGTGGGTGGCCCTGAAAAGGGCCTTTGGTTTTATGTTAATATTAACATAGACGGCATCTGTCACATCTTCTTCTTAAACTCCTTCTAACTGCAGGTCCATACACAAGTACTCTCTTGAGGCATCCTTGTCTTTCTATGGAAACTCTTCTCATCCATAGACTAGTATCTGTCCTATCGACAACAGTCCACTTGGACCGGACATACATGGGTATGTCCGTCCTGAACATCATTGTTGACACAAGGGTGGAAGATTGAACGTCGGTCCACATCTTGAGGCTCCGAGAACAGGTGAGTGATTGCGCTGAACTGCGCTTATTTATAGGGAGAGGAAGGATTGAAACGGATTGAGTTCATTGACCAATCCAAACACGCGTGACAAAATTCAGTCAGCCCGCATCCAATCCGAAGAGAGCAGTCTGTGACGTCACGTGGTCTATATAGATTCGCTAGCGCCTGTGTGCAGTCAATCTATGCGACAGTCATTCAACATGACGGAAACTCAGAAAACGATTCACTGGGGTGCACCAGCAGTGGAAACCGCCCAAGGGAACCCGGACTTACTTTTAGAAGAGGTACATTGGGATTTTGTGGATTTTCTTACCTCGCAAGAATTTGTTCCGGAACCTTCGTCTCATTCTTCATTACCGCAAGTGGAGAATTTTAGACAGAGACAGAAAGAAGAATTGGAGAAATTTATGCAACGACAAAAGGAAGCGGAACAAGCTTTTCTCCTACAGCAACAGCAACAGCAACAAGAAGAGGTAAGAAAAAAACAACAACAAGAAGAAGTATCAGCAAAGAAACAAGAGGGTGAAAATCAAATGGCCACGGTACTGTTGGACATTTTAGCGGAGTTAAGAAGTCTGAAACAAATGTATCAGACTTCTTTATCACGACCGAAGAGAATACGACCTTCCCGAGTTAAACACGCCAACCCTGTGACTAAGCCTACCGTACCACCCTTAGTGATTTCAACCCAATCATCATCATCAGAAGTAGGCCTCGGCCGCGGCAAAGGCTTAAAGCAGTTAAAGTTGATTGCTTAAACTCACCCCTACACCAAAAAAGGCCCTTTTCAGGGCCACCCACGTCTCTTCCAAGATACAAAGTCCCCTTGTCTGAGCTCACAGTTACAACCTCCCATGAGGAAGAGAATCCTGCATGAGCTAATGACGTGTAGTCAGACTGGTTATGGGTTCAACATGTTCTATATTTCTATAACATTCCATATAATGGAAGGTTGGAATTCTGCACTCGAATGAAGGGACTTGAGATCTCAGAATATAAGCAGGGCAGTAGTGATATATATTGTATTACTGCCATTAAATTTTTTTAAAAAAATAATCCCTCGAGTTATTCAGCACCAAGGAATCTTTTGTTACATAACTACATAGCAATTTAAGGGTTAACACAACTTGACACAGATCTTTGGGCATCATGAACATATTTTAAGACCGATAGTATTTGTGTTCAAACATTACTGGTAAAATGAAAACCGGTTAAACAACCGATTCTTATTAACTTTACTCACCTTTTCTGGAATCATCATATCCAATCTCTTTGATGGTATTTCGGATAACTGATTGATAGTCCACATAAGCTTTGGAGGTAATTTCACCAAACACCATAATCATGCCGGTTTTGGCCGCTGCCTCACAAGCGACCTTAGCATTTGGATCCTGCTTCAGATGTGCATCAAGGATTGCATCACTGATTTGATCACATAAGTCATGAAAGGGGTCACCCTAGGGACAATGGGAATTACCATTAAAAACACCCTTGGGTCACTCTGGGGACTATGTAAATTTAACATTAACCACCCTGGGTCACTAGGGGGACAATGGAAATTTAACATGGGTAAAAAGCCCTGGGTCACTCTGGGGACAAGGGAATTTAACATTGGAGAAAGGAAATATTCATGCTAGGGACATTCTAGGGACAAAGGCATTCGAACAATGGAAATTTAACATGGGAGATATTGCTGGGTCACTCTAGGGACAATGGGAATTGAACATGGGGAATAGAGTTTGGGCTTGTCTAGGGACAAGGGGAATTGAACATGGGGAATAGAGTTTGGGCCTGTATAGGGGACAAGGGGAATTGAACATGGGATTTTTTTTTATAAAAAAATTTTAAAAAAAGTGATAGGCAATGGAAAGTCAATCTCTTTTCGAGAAATGTGGGTGGCCCTGAAAAGGGCCTTTGGTTTTATGTTAATATTAACATAGACGGCATCTGTCACATCTTCTTCTTAAACTCCTTCTAACTGCAGGTCCATACACAAGTACTCTCTTGAGGCATCCTTGTCTTTCTATGGAAACTCTTCTCATCCATAGACTAGTATCTGTCCTATCGACAACAGTCCACTTGGACCGGACATACATGGGTATGTCCGTCCTGAACATCATTGTTGACACAAGGGTGGAAGATTGAACGTCGGTCCACATCTTGAGGCTCCGAGAACAGGTGAGTGATTGCGCTGAACTGCGCTTATTTATAGGGAGAGGAAGGATTGAAACGGATTGAGTTCATTGACCAATCCAAACACGCGTGACAAAATTCAGTCAGCCCGCATCCAATCCGAAGAGAGCAGTCTGTGACGTCACGTGGTCTATATAGATTCGCTAGCGCCTGTGTGCAGTCAATCTATGCGACAGTCATTCAACATGACGGAAACTCAGAAAACGATTCACTGGGGTGCACCAGCAGTGGAAACCGCCCAAGGGAACCCGGACTTACTTTTAGAAGAGGTACATTGGGATTTTGTGGATTTTCTTACCTCGCAAGAATTTGTTCCGGAACCTTCGTCTCATTCTTCATTACCGCAAGTGGAGAATTTTAGACAGAGACAGAAAGAAGAATTGGAGAAATTTATGCAACGACAAAAGGAAGCGGAACAAGCTTTTCTCCTACAGCAACAGCAACAGCAACAAGAAGAGGTAAGAAAAAAACAACAACAAGAAGAAGTATCAGCAAAGAAACAAGAGGGTGAAAATCAAATGGCCACGGTACTGTTGGACATTTTAGCGGAGTTAAGAAGTCTGAAACAAATGTATCAGACTTCTTTATCACGACCGAAGAGAATACGACCTTCCCGAGTTAAACACGCCAACCCTGTGACTAAGCCTACCGTACCACCCTTAGTGATTTCAACCCAATCATCATCATCAGAAGTAGGCCTCGGCCGCGGCAAAGGCTTAAAGCAGTTAAAGTTGATTGCTTAAACTCACCCCTACACCAAAAAAGGCCCTTTTCAGGGCCACCCACGTCTCTTCCAAGATACAAAGTCCCCTTGTCTGAGCTCACAGTTACAACCTCCCATGAGGAAGAGAATCCTGCATGAGCTAATGACGTGTAGTCAGACTGGTTATGGGTTCAACATGTTCTATATTTCTATAACATTCCATATAATGGAAGGTTGGAATTCTGCACTCGAATGAAGGGACTTGAGATCTCAGAATATAAGCAGGGCAGTAGTGATATATATTGTATTACTGCCATTAAATTTTTAAAAAAAAATAATCCCTCGAGTTATTCAGCACCAAGGAATCTTTTGTTACATAACTACATAGCAATTTAAGGGTTAACACAACTTGACACAGATCTTTGGGCATCATGAACATATTTTAAGACCGATAGTATTTGTGTTCAAACATTACTGGTAAAATGAAAACCGGTTAAACAACCGATTCTTATTAACTTTACTCACCTTTTCTGGAATCATCATATCCAATCTCTTTGATGGTATTTCGGATAACTGATTGATAGTCCACATAAGCTTTGGAGGTAATTTCACCAAACACCATAATCATGCCGGTTTTGGCCGCTGCCTCACAAGCGACCTTAGCATTTGGATCCTGCTTCAGATGTGCATCAAGGATTGCATCACTGATTTGATCACATAAGTCATGAAAGGGGTCACCCTAGGGACAATGGGAATTACCATTAAAAACACCCTTGGGTCACTCTGGGGACTATGTAAATTTAACATTAACCACCCTGGGTCACTAGGGGGACAATGGAAATTTAACATGGGTAAAAAGCCCTGGGTCACTCTGGGGACAAGGGAATTTAACATTGGAGAAAGGAAATATTCATGCTAGGGACATTCTAGGGACAAAGGCATTCGAACAATGGAAATTTAACATGGGAGATATTGCTGGGTCACTCTAGGGACAATGGGAATTGAACATGGGGAATAGAGTTTGGGCTTGTCTAGGGACAAGGGGAATTGAACATGGGGAATAGAGTTTGGGCCTGTATAGGGGACAAGGGGAATTGAACATGGGATTTTTTTTTATAAAAAAATTTTTAAAAAAGTGGTAGGCAATGGAAAGTCAATCTCTTTTCGAGAAATGTGGGTGGCCCTGAAAAGGGCCTTTGGTTTTATGTTAATATTAACATAGACGGCATCTGTCACATCTTCTTCTTAAACTCCTTCTAACTGCAGGTCCATACACAAGTACTCTCTTGAGGCATCCTTGTCTTTCTATGGAAACTCTTCTCATCCATAGACTAGTATCTGTCCTATCGACAACAGTCCACTTGGACCGGACATACATGGGTATGTCCGTCCTGAACATCATTGTTGACACAAGGGTGGAAGATTGAACGTCGGTCCACATCTTGAGCCTCCGAGAACAGGTGAGTGATTGCGCTGAACTGCGCTTATTTATAGGGAGAGGAAGGATTGAAACGGATTGAGTTCATTGACCAATCCAAACACGCGTGACAAAATTCAGTCAGCCCGCATCCAATCCGAAGAGAGCAGTCTGTGACGTCACGTGGTCTATATAGATTCGCTAGCGCCTGTGTGCAGTCAATCTATGCGACAGTCATTCAACATGACGGAAACTCAGAAAACGATTCACTGGGGTGCACCAGCAGTGGAAACCGCCCAAGGGAACCCGGACTTACTTTTAGAAGAGGTACATTGGGATTTTGTGGATTTTCTTACCTCGCAAGAATTTGTTCCGGAACCTTCGTCTCATTCTTCATTACCGCAAGTGGAGAATTTTAGACAGAGACAGAAAGAAGAATTGGAGAAATTTATGCAACGACAAAAGGAAGCGGAACAAGCTTTTCTCCTACAGCAACAGCAACAGCAACAAGAAGAGGTAAGAAAAAAACAACAACAAGAAGAAGTATCAGCAAAGAAACAAGAGGGTGAAAATCAAATGGCCACGGTACTGTTGGACATTTTAGCGGAGTTAAGAAGTCTGAAACAAATGTATCAGACTTCTTTATCACGACCGAAGAGAATACGACCTTCCCGAGTTAAACACGCCAACCCTGTGACTAAGCCTACCGTACCACCCTTAGTGATTTCAACCCAATCATCATCATCAGAAGTAGGCCTCGGCCGCGGCAAAGGCTTAAAGCAGTTAAAGTTGATTGCTTAAACTCACCCCTACACCAAAAAAGGCCCTTTTCAGGGCCACCCACGTCTCTTCCAAGATACAAAGTCCCCTTGTCTGAGCTCACAGTTACAACCTCCCATGAGGAAGAGAATCCTGCATGAGCTAATGACGTGTAGTCAGACTGGTTATGGGTTCAACATGTTCTATATTTCTATAACATTCCATATAATGGAAGGTTGGAATTCTGCACTCGAATGAAGGGACTTGAGATCTCAGAATATAAGCAGGGCAGTAGTGATATATATTGTATTACTGCCATTAAATTTTTTAAAAAAAATAATCCCTCGAGTTATTCAGCACCAAGGAATCTTTTGTTACATAACTACATAGCAATTTAAGGGTTAACACAACTTGACACAGATCTTTGGGCATCATGAACATATTTTAAGACCGATAGTATTTGTGTTCAAACATTACTGGTAAAATGAAAACCGGTTAAACAACCGATTCTTATTAACTTTACTCACCTTTTCTGGAATCATCATATCCAATCTCTTTGATGGTATTTCGGATAACTGATTGATAGTCCACATAAGCTTTGGAGGTAATTTCACCAAACACCATAATCATGCCGGTTTTGGCCGCTGCCTCACAAGCGACCTTAGCATTTGGATCCTGCTTCAGATGTGCATCAAGGATTGCATCACTGATTTGATCACATAAGTCATGAAAGGGGTCACCCTAGGGACAATGGGAATTACCATTAAAAACACCCTTGGGTCACTCTGGGGACTATGTAAATTTAACATTAACCACCCTGGGTCACTAGGGGGACAATGGAAATTTAACATGGGTAAAAAGCCCTGGGTCACTCTGGGGACAAGGGAATTTAACATTGGAGAAAGGAAATATTCATGCTAGGGACATTCTAGGGACAAAGGCATTCGAACAATGGAAATTTAACATGGGAGATATTGCTGGGTCACTCTAGGGACAATGGGAATTGAACATGGGGAATAGAGTTTGGGCTTGTCTAGGGACAAGGGGAATTGAACATGGGGAATAGAGTTTGGGCCTGTATAGGGGACAAGGGGAATTGAACATGGGATTTTTTTTTATAAAAATTTTTTTAAAAAAGTGGTAGGCAATGGAAAGTCAATCTCTTTTCGAGAAATGTGGGTGGCCCTGAAAAGGGCCTTTGGTTTTATGTTAATATTAACATAGACGGCATCTGTCACATCTTCTTCTTAAACTCCTTCTAACTGCAGGTCCATACACAAGTACTCTCTTGAGGCATCCTTGTCTTTCTATGGAAACTCTTCTCATCCATAGACTAGTATCTGTCCTATCGACAACAGTCCACTTGGACCGGACATACATGGGTATGTCCGTCCTGAACATCATTGTTGACACAAGGGTGGAAGATTGAACGTCGGTCCACATCTTGAGGCTCCGAGAACAGGTGAGTGATTGCGCTGAACTGCGCTTATTTATAGGGAGAGGAAGGATTGAAACGGATTGAGTTCATTGACCAATCCAAACACGCGTGACAAAATTCAGTCAGCCCGCATCCAATCCGAAGAGAGCAGTCTGTGACGTCACGTGGTCTATATAGATTCGCTAGCGCCTGTGTGCAGTCAATCTATGCGACAGTCATTCAACATGACGGAAACTCAGAAAACGATTCACTGGGGTGCACCAGCAGTGGAAACCGCCCAAGGGAACCCGGACTTACTTTTAGAAGAGGTACATTGGGATTTTGTGGATTTTCTTACCTCGCAAGAATTTGTTCCGGAACCTTCGTCTCATTCTTCATTACCGCAAGTGGAGAATTTTAGACAGAGACAGAAAGAAGAATTGGAGAAATTTATGCAACGACAAAAGGAAGCGGAACAAGCTTTTCTCCTACAGCAACAGCAACAGCAACAAGAAGAGGTAAGAAAAAAACAACAACAAGAAGAAGTATCAGCAAAGAAACAAGAGGGTGAAAATCAAATGGCCACGGTACTGTTGGACATTTTAGCGGAGTTAAGAAGTCTGAAACAAATGTATCAGACTTCTTTATCACGACCGAAGAGAATACGACCTTCCCGAGTTAAACACGCCAACCCTGTGACTAAGCCTACCGTACCACCCTTAGTGATTTCAACCCAATCATCATCATCAGAAGTAGGCCTCGGCCGCGGCAAAGGCTTAAAGCAGTTAAAGTTGATTGCTTAAACTCACCCCTACACCAAAAAAGGCCCTTTTCAGGGCCACCCACGTCTCTTCCAAGATACAAAGTCCCCTTGTCTGAGCTCACAGTTACAACCTCCCATGAGGAAGAGAATCCTGCATGAGCTAATGACGTGTAGTCAGACTGGTTATGGGTTCAACATGTTCTATATTTCTATAACATTCCATATAATGGAAGGTTGGAATTCTGCACTCGAATGAAGGGACTTGAGATCTCAGAATATAAGCAGGGCAGTAGTGATATATATTGTATTACTGCCATTAAATTTTTTAAAAAAAATAATCCCTCGAGTTATTCAGCACCAAGGAATCTTTTGTTACATAACTACATAGCAATTTAAGGGTTAACACAACTTGACACAGATCTTTGGGCATCATGAACATATTTTAAGACCGATAGTATTTGTGTTCAAACATTACTGGTAAAATGAAAACCGGTTAAACAACCGATTCTTATTAACTTTACTCACCTTTTCTGGAATCATCATATCCAATCTCTTTGATGGTATTTCGGATAACTGATTGATAGTCCACATAAGCTTTGGAGGTAATTTCACCAAACACCATAATCATGCCGGTTTTGGCCGCTGCCTCACAAGCGACCTTAGCATTTGGATCCTGCTTCAGATGTGCATCAAGGATTGCATCACTGATTTGATCACATAAGTCATGAAAGGGGTCACCCTAGGGACAATGGGAATTACCATTAAAAACACCCTTGGGTCACTCTGGGGACTATGTAAATTTAACATTAACCACCCTGGGTCACTAGGGGGACAATGGAAATTTAACATGGGTAAAAAGCCCTGGGTCACTCTGGGGACAAGGGAATTTAACATTGGAGAAAGGAAATATTCATGCTAGGGACATTCTAGGGACAAAGGCATTCGAACAATGGAAATTTAACATGGGAGATATTGCTGGGTCACTCTAGGGACAATGGGAATTGAACATGGGGAATAGAGTTTGGGCTTGTCTAGGGACAAGGGGAATTGAACATGGGGAATAGAGTTTGGGCCTGTATAGGGGACAAGGGGAATTGAACATGGGATTTTTTTTTATAAAAAATTTTTTAAAAAAGTGGTAGGCAATGGAAAGTCAATCTCTTTTCGAGAAATGTGGGTGGCCCTGAAAAGGGCCTTTGGTTTTATGTTAATATTAACATAGACGGCATCTGTCACATCTTCTTCTTAAACGCCTTCTAACTGCAGGTCCATACACAAGTACTCTCTTGAGGCATCCTTGTCTTTCTATGGAAACTCTTCTCATCCATAGACTAGTATCTGTCCTATCGACAACAGTCCACTTGGACCGGACATACATGGGTATGTCCGTCCTGAACATCATTGTTGACACAAGGGTGGAAGATTGAACGTCGGTCCACATCTTGAGGCTCCGAGAACAGGTGAGTGATTGCGCTGAACTGCGCTTATTTATAGGGAGAGGAAGGATTGAAACGGATTGAGTTCATTGACCAATCCAAACACGCGTGACAAAATTCAGTCAGCCCGCATCCAATCCGAAGAGAGCAGTCTGTGACGTCACGTGGTCTATATAGATTCGCTAGCGCCTGTGTGCAGTCAATCTATGCGACAGTCATTCAACATGACGGAAACTCAGAAAACGATTCACTGGGGTGCACCAGCAGTGGAAACCGCCCAAGGGAACCCGGACTTACTTTTAGAAGAGGTACATTGGGATTTTGTGGATTTTCTTACCTCGCAAGAATTTGTTCCGGAACCTTCGTCTCATTCTTCATTACCGCAAGTGGAGAATTTTAGACAGAGACAGAAAGAAGAATTGGAGAAATTTATGCAACGACAAAAGGAAGCGGAACAAGCTTTTCTCCTACAGCAACAGCAACAGCAACAAGAAGAGGTAAGAAAAAAACAACAACAAGAAGAAGTATCAGCAAAGAAACAAGAGGGTGAAAATCAAATGGCCACGGTACTGTTGGACATTTTAGCGGAGTTAAGAAGTCTGAAACAAATGTATCAGACTTCTTTATCACGACCGAAGAGAATACGACCTTCCCGAGTTAAACACGCCAACCCTGTGACTAAGCCTACCGTACCACCCTTAGTGATTTCAACCCAATCATCATCATCAGAAGTAGGCCTCGGCCGCGGCAAAGGCTTAAAGCAGTTAAAGTTGATTGCTTAAACTCACCCCTACACCAAAAAAGGCCCTTTTCAGGGCCACCCACGTCTCTTCCAAGATACAAAGTCCCCTTGTCTGAGCTCACAGTTACAACCTCCCATGAGGAAGAGAATCCTGCATGAGCTAATGACGTGTAGTCAGACTGGTTATGGGTTCAACATGTTCTATATTTCTATAACATTCCATATAATGGAAGGTTGGAATTCTGCACTCGAATGAAGGGACTTGAGATCTCAGAATATAAGCAGGGCAGTAGTGATATATATTGTATTACTGCCATTAAATTTTTTAAAAAAATAATCCCTCGAGTTATTCAGCACCAAGGAATCTTTTGTTACATAACTACATAGCAATTTAAGGGTTAACACAACTTGACACAGATCTTTGGGCATCATGAACATATTTTAAGACCGATAGTATTTGTGTTCAAACATTACTGGTAAAATGAAAACCGGTTAAACAACCGATTCTTATTAACTTTACTCACCTTTTCTGGAATCATCATATCCAATCTCTTTGATGGTATTTCGGATAACTGATTGATAGTCCACATAAGCTTTGGAGGTAATTTCACCAAACACCATAATCATGCCGGTTTTGGCCGCTGCCTCACAAGCGACCTTAGCATTTGGATCCTGCTTCAGATGTGCATCAAGGATTGCATCACTGATTTGATCACATAAGTCATGAAAGGGGTCACCCTAGGGACAATGGGAATTACCATTAAAAACACCCTTGGGTCACTCTGGGGACTATGTAAATTTAACATTAACCACCCTGGGTCACTAGGGGGACAATGGAAATTTAACATGGGTAAAAAGCCCTGGGTCACTCTGGGGACAAGGGAATTTAACATTGGAGAAAGGAAATATTCATGCTAGGGACATTCTAGGGACAAAGGCATTCGAACAATGGAAATTTAACATGGGAGATATTGCTGGGTCACTCTAGGGACAATGGGAATTGAACATGGGGAATAGAGTTTGGGCTTGTCTAGGGACAAGGGGAATTGAACATGGGGAATAGAGTTTGGGCCTGTATAGGGGACAAGGGGAATTGAACATGGGATTTTTTTTTATAAAAAATTTTTTAAAAAAGTGGTAGGCAATGGAAAGTCAATCTCTTTTCGAGAAATGTGGGTGGCCCTGAAAAGGGCCTTTGGTTTTATGTTAATATTAACATAGACGGCATCTGTCACATCTTCTTCTTAAACGCCTTCTAACTGCAGGTCCATACACAAGTACTCTCTTGAGGCATCCTTGTCTTTCTATGGAAACTCTTCTCATCCATAGACTAGTATCTGTCCTATCGACAACAGTCCACTTGGACCGGACATACATGGGTATGTCCGTCCTGAACATCATTGTTGACACAAGGGTGGAAGATTGAACGTCGGTCCACATCTTGAGGCTCCGAGAACAGGTGAGTGATTGCGCTGAACTGCGCTTATTTATAGGGAGAGGAAGGATTGAAACGGATTGAGTTCATTGACCAATCCAAACACGCGTGACAAAATTCAGTCAGCCCGCATCCAATCCGAAGAGAGCAGTCTGTGACGTCACGTGGTCTATATAGATTCGCTAGCGCCTGTGTGCAGTCAATCTATGCGACAGTCATTCAACATGACGGAAACTCAGAAAACGATTCACTGGGGTGCACCAGCAGTGGAAACCGCCCAAGGGAACCCGGACTTACTTTTAGAAGAGGTACATTGGGATTTTGTGGATTTTCTTACCTCGCAAGAATTTGTTCCGGAACCTTCGTCTCATTCTTCATTACCGCAAGTGGAGAATTTTAGACAGAGACAGAAAGAAGAATTGGAGAAATTTATGCAACGACAAAAGGAAGCGGAACAAGCTTTTCTCCTACAGCAACAGCAACAGCAACAAGAAGAGGTAAGAAAAAAACAACAACAAGAAGAAGTATCAGCAAAGAAACAAGAGGGTGAAAATCAAATGGCCACGGTACTGTTGGACATTTTAGCGGAGTTAAGAAGTCTGAAACAAATGTATCAGACTTCTTTATCACGACCGAAGAGAATACGACCTTCCCGAGTTAAACACGCCAACCCTGTGACTAAGCCTACCGTACCACCCTTAGTGATTTCAACCCAATCATCATCATCAGAAGTAGGCCTCGGCCGCGGCAAAGGCTTAAAGCAGTTAAAGTTGATTGCTTAAACTCACCCCTACACCAAAAAAGGCCCTTTTCAGGGCCACCCACGTCTCTTCCAAGATACAAAGTCCCCTTGTCTGAGCTCACAGTTACAACCTCCCATGAGGAAGAGAATCCTGCATGAGCTAATGACGTGTAGTCAGACTGGTTATGGGTTCAACATGTTCTATATTTCTATAACATTCCATATAATGGAAGGTTGGAATTCTGCACTCGAATGAAGGGACTTGAGATCTCAGAATATAAGCAGGGCAGTAGTGATATATATTGTATTACTGCCATTAAATTTTTTAAAAAAAATAATCCCTCGAGTTATTCAGCACCAAGGAATCTTTTGTTACATAACTACATAGCAATTTAAGGGTTAACACAACTTGACACAGATCTTTGGGCATCATGAACATATTTTAAGACCGATAGTATTTGTGTTCAAACATTACTGGTAAAATGAAAACCGGTTAAACAACCGATTCTTATTAACTTTACTCACCTTTTCTGGAATCATCATATCCAATCTCTTTGATGGTATTTCGGATAACTGATTGATAGTCCACATAAGCTTTGGAGGTAATTTCACCAAACACCATAATCATGCCGGTTTTGGCCGCTGCCTCACAAGCGACCTTAGCATTTGGATCCTGCTTCAGATGTGCATCAAGGATTGCATCACTGATTTGATCACATAAGTCATGAAAGGGGTCACCCTAGGGACAATGGGAATTACCATTAAAAACACCCTTGGGTCACTCTGGGGACTATGTAAATTTAACATTAACCACCCTGGGTCACTAGGGGGACAATGGAAATTTAACATGGGTAAAAAGCCCTGGGTCACTCTGGGGACAAGGGAATTTAACATTGGAGAAAGGAAATATTCATGCTAGGGACATTCTAGGGACAAAGGCATTCGAACAATGGAAATTTAACATGGGAGATATTGCTGGGTCACTCTAGGGACAATGGGAATTGAACATGGGGAATAGAGTTTGGGCTTGTCTAGGGACAAGGGGAATTGAACATGGGGAATAGAGTTTGGGCCTGTATAGGGGACAAGGGGAATTGAACATGGGATTTTTTTTTATAAAAAAATTTTTAAAAAAGTGGTAGGCAATGGAAAGTCAATCTCTTTTCGAGAAATGTGGGTGGCCCTGAAAAGGGCCTTTGGTTTTATGTTAATATTAACATAGACGGCATCTGTCACATCTTCTTCTTAAACGCCTTCTAACTGCAGGTCCATACACAAGTACTCTCTTGAGGCATCCTTGTCTTTCTATGGAAACTCTTCTCATCCATAGACTAGTATCTGTCCTATCGACAACAGTCCACTTGGACCGGACATACATGGGTATGTCCGTCCTGAACATCATTGTTGACACAAGGGTGGAAGATTGAACGTCGGTCCACATCTTGAGGCTCCGAGAACAGGTGAGTGATTGCGCTGAACTGCGCTTATTTATAGGGAGAGGAAGGATTGAAACGGATTGAGTTCATTGACCAATCCAAACACGCGTGACAAAATTCAGTCAGCCCGCATCCAATCCGAAGAGAGCAGTCTGTGACGTCACGTGGTCTATATAGATTCGCTAGCGCCTGTGTGCAGTCAATCTATGCGACAGTCATTCAACATGACGGAAACTCAGAAAACGATTCACTGGGGTGCACCAGCAGTGGAAACCGCCCAAGGGAACCCGGACTTACTTTTAGAAGAGGTACATTGGGATTTTGTGGATTTTCTTACCTCGCAAGAATTTGTTCCGGAACCTTCGTCTCATTCTTCATTACCGCAAGTGGAGAATTTTAGACAGAGACAGAAAGAAGAATTGGAGAAATTTATGCAACGACAAAAGGAAGCGGAACAAGCTTTTCTCCTACAGCAACAGCAACAGCAACAAGAAGAGGTAAGAAAAAAACAACAACAAGAAGAAGTATCAGCAAAGAAACAAGAGGGTGAAAATCAAATGGCCACGGTACTGTTGGACATTTTAGCGGAGTTAAGAAGTCTGAAACAAATGTATCAGACTTCTTTATCACGACCGAAGAGAATACGACCTTCCCGAGTTAAACACGCCAACCCTGTGACTAAGCCTACCGTACCACCCTTAGTGATTTCAACCCAATCATCATCATCAGAAGTAGGCCTCGGCCGCGGCAAAGGCTTAAAGCAGTTAAAGTTGATTGCTTAAACTCACCCCTACACCAAAAAAGGCCCTTTTCAGGGCCACCCACGTCTCTTCCAAGATACAAAGTCCCCTTGTCTGAGCTCACAGTTACAACCTCCCATGAGGAAGAGAATCCTGCATGAGCTAATGACGTGTAGTCAGACTGGTTATGGGTTCAACATGTTCTATATTTCTATAACATTCCATATAATGGAAGGTTGGAATTCTGCACTCGAATGAAGGGACTTGAGATCTCAGAATATAAGCAGGGCAGTAGTGATATATATTGTATTACTGCCATTAAATTTTTTAAAAAAAATAATCCCTCGAGTTATTCAGCACCAAGGAATCTTTTGTTACATAACTACATAGCAATTTAAGGGTTAACACAACTTGACACAGATCTTTGGGCATCATGAACATATTTTAAGACCGATAGTATTTGTGTTCAAACATTACTGGTAAAATGAAAACCGGTTAAACAACCGATTCTTATTAACTTTACTCACCTTTTCTGGAATCATCATATCCAATCTCTTTGATGGTATTTCGGATAACTGATTGATAGTCCACATAAGCTTTGGAGGTAATTTCACCAAACACCATAATCATGCCGGTTTTGGCCGCTGCCTCACAAGCGACCTTAGCATTTGGATCCTGCTTCAGATGTGCATCAAGGATTGCATCACTGATTTGATCACATAAGTCATGAAAGGGGTCACCCTAGGGACAATGGGAATTACCATTAAAAACACCCTTGGGTCACTCTGGGGACTATGTAAATTTAACATTAACCACCCTGGGTCACTAGGGGGACAATGGAAATTTAACATGGGTAAAAAGCCCTGGGTCACTCTGGGGACAAGGGAATTTAACATTGGAGAAAGGAAATATTCATGCTAGGGACATTCTAGGGACAAAGGCATTCGAACAATGGAAATTTAACATGGGAGATATTGCTGGGTCACTCTAGGGACAATGGGAATTGAACATGGGGAATAGAGTTTGGGCTTGTCTAGGGACAAGGGGAATTGAACATGGGGAATAGAGTTTGGGCCTGTATAGGGGACAAGGGGAATTGAACATGGGATTTTTTTTTATAAAAAATTTTTTAAAAAAGTGGTAGGCAATGGAAAGTCAATCTCTTTTCGAGAAATGTGGGTGGCCCTGAAAAGGGCCTTTGGTTTTATGTTAATATTAACATAGACGGCATCTGTCACATCTTCTTCTTAAACTCCTTCTAACTGCAGGTCCATACACAAGTACTCTCTTGAGGCATCCTTGTCTTTCTATGGAAACTCTTCTCATCCATAGACTAGTATCTGTCCTATCGACAACAGTCCACTTGGACCGGACATACATGGGTATGTCCGTCCTGAACATCATTGTTGACACAAGGGTGGAAGATTGAACGTCGGTCCACATCTTGAGGCTCCGAGAACAGGTGAGTGATTGCGCTGAACTGCGCTTATTTATAGGGAGAGGAAGGATTGAAACGGATTGAGTTCATTGACCAATCCAAACACGCGTGACAAAATTCAGTCAGCCCGCATCCAATCCGAAGAGAGCAGTCTGTGACGTCACGTGGTCTATATAGATTCGCTAGCGCCTGTGTGCAGTCAATCTATGCGACAGTCATTCAACATGACGGAAACTCAGAAAACGATTCACTGGGGTGCACCAGCAGTGGAAACCGCCCAAGGGAACCCGGACTTACTTTTAGAAGAGGTACATTGGGATTTTGTGGATTTTCTTACCTCGCAAGAATTTGTTCCGGAACCTTCGTCTCATTCTTCATTAACGCAAGTGGAGAATTTTAGACAGAGACAGAAAGAAGAATTGGAGAAATTTATGCAACGACAAAAGGAAGCGGAACAAGCTTTTCTCCTACAGCAACAGCAACAGCAACAAGAAGAGGTAAGAAAAAAACAACAACAAGAAGAAGTATCAGCAAAGAAACAAGAGGGTGAAAATCAAATGGCCACGGTACTGTTGGACATTTTAGCGGAGTTAAGAAGTCTGAAACAAATGTATCAGACTTCTTTATCACGACCGAAGAGAATACGACCTTCCCGAGTTAAACACGCCAACCCTGTGACTAAGCCTACCGTACCACCCTTAGTGATTTCAACCCAATCATCATCATCAGAAGTAGGCCTCGGCCGCGGCAAAGGCTTAAAGCAGTTAAAGTTGATTGCTTAAACTCACCCCTACACCAAAAAAGGCCCTTTTCAGGGCCACCCACGTCTCTTCCAAGATACAAAGTCCCCTTGTCTGAGCTCACAGTTACAACCTCCCATGAGGAAGAGAATCCTGCATGAGCTAATGACGTGTAGTCAGACTGGTTATGGGTTCAACATGTTCTATATTTCTATAACATTCCATATAATGGAAGGTTGGAATTCTGCACTCGAATGAAGGGACTTGAGATCTCAGAATATAAGCAGGGCAGTAGTGATATATATTGTATTACTGCCATTAAATTTTTTTAAAAAAATAATCCCTCGAGTTATTCAGCACCAAGGAATCTTTTGTTACATAACTACATAGCAATTTAAGGGTTAACACAACTTGACACAGATCTTTGGGCATCATGAACATATTTTAAGACCGATAGTATTTGTGTTCAAACATTACTGGTAAAATGAAAACCGGTTAAACAACCGATTCTTATTAACTTTACTCACCTTTTCTGGAATCATCATATCCAATCTCTTTGATGGTATTTCGGATAACTGATTGATAGTCCACATAAGCTTTGGAGGTAATTTCACCAAACACCATAATCATGCCGGTTTTGGCCGCTGCCTCACAAGCGACCTTAGCATTTGGATCCTGCTTCAGATGTGCATCAAGGATTGCATCACTGATTTGATCACATAAGTCATGAAAGGGGTCACCCTAGGGACAATGGGAATTACCATTAAAAACACCCTTGGGTCACTCTGGGGACTATGTAAATTTAACATTAACCACCCTGGGTCACTAGGGGGACAATGGAAATTTAACATGGGTAAAAAGCCCTGGGTCACTCTGGGGACAAGGGAATTTAACATTGGAGAAAGGAAATATTCATGCTAGGGACATTCTAGGGACAAAGGCATTCGAACAATGGAAATTTAACATGGGAGATATTGCTGGGTCACTCTAGGGACAATGGGAATTGAACATGGGGAATAGAGTTTGGGCTTGTCTAGGGACAAGGGGAATTGAACATGGGGAATAGAGTTTGGGCCTGTATAGGGGACAAGGGGAATTGAACATGGGATTTTTTTTTATAAAAATTTTTTAAAAAAAGTGGTAGGCAATGGAAAGTCAATCTCTTTTCGAGAAATGTGGGTGGCCCTGAAAAGGGCCTTTGGTTTTATGTTAATATTAACATAGACGGCATCTGTCACATCTTCTTCTTAAACTCCTTCTAACTGCAGGTCCATACACAAGTACTCTCTTGAGGCATCCTTGTCTTTCTATGGAAACTCTTCTCATCCATAGACTAGTATCTGTCCTATCGACAACAGTCCACTTGGACCGGACATACATGGGTATGTCCGTCCTGAACATCATTGTTGACACAAGGGTGGAAGATTGAACGTCGGTCCACATCTTGAGGCTCCGAGAACAGGTGAGTGATTGCGCTGAACTGCGCTTATTTATAGGGAGAGGAAGGATTGAAACGGATTGAGTTCATTGACCAATCCAAACACGCGTGACAAAATTCAGTCAGCCCGCATCCAATCCGAAGAGAGCAGTCTGTGACGTCACGTGGTCTATATAGATTCGCTAGCGCCTGTGTGCAGTCAATCTATGCGACAGTCATTCAACATGACGGAAACTCAGAAAACGATTCACTGGGGTGCACCAGCAGTGGAAACCGCCCAAGGGAACCCGGACTTACTTTTAGAAGAGGTACATTGGGATTTTGTGGATTTTCTTACCTCGCAAGAATTTGTTCCGGAACCTTCGTCTCATTCTTCATTACCGCAAGTGGAGAATTTTAGACAGAGACAGAAAGAAGAATTGGAGAAATTTATGCAACGACAAAAGGAAGCGGAACAAGCTTTTCTCCTACAGCAACAGCAACAGCAACAAGAAGAGGTAAGAAAAAAACAACAACAAGAAGAAGTATCAGCAAAGAAACAAGAGGGTGAAAATCAAATGGCCACGGTACTGTTGGACATTTTAGCGGAGTTAAGAAGTCTGAAACAAATGTATCAGACTTCTTTATCACGACCGAAGAGAATACGACCTTCCCGAGTTAAACACGCCAACCCTGTGACTAAGCCTACCGTACCACCCTTAGTGATTTCAACCCAATCATCATCATCAGAAGTAGGCCTCGGCCGCGGCAAAGGCTTAAAGCAGTTAAAGTTGATTGCTTAAACTCACCCCTACACCAAAAAAGGCCCTTTTCAGGGCCACCCACGTCTCTTCCAAGATACAAAGTCCCCTTGTCTGAGCTCACAGTTACAACCTCCCATGAGGAAGAGAATCCTGCATGAGCTAATGACGTGTAGTCAGACTGGTTATGGGTTCAACATGTTCTATATTTCTATAACATTCCATATAATGGAAGGTTGGAATTCTGCACTCGAATGAAGGGACTTGAGATCTCAGAATATAAGCAGGGCAGTAGTGATATATATTGTATTACTGCCATTAAATTTTTTTAAAAAAATAATCCCTCGAGTTATTCAGCACCAAGGAATCTTTTGTTACATAACTACATAGCAATTTAAGGGTTAACACAACTTGACACAGATCTTTGGGCATCATGAACATATTTTAAGACCGATAGTATTTGTGTTCAAACATTACTGGTAAAATGAAAACCGGTTAAACAACCGATTCTTATTAACTTTACTCACCTTTTCTGGAATCATCATATCCAATCTCTTTGATGGTATTTCGGATAACTGATTGATAGTCCACATAAGCTTTGGAGGTAATTTCACCAAACACCATAATCATGCCGGTTTTGGCCGCTGCCTCACAAGCGACCTTAGCATTTGGATCCTGCTTCAGATGTGCATCAAGGATTGCATCACTGATTTGATCACATAAGTCATGAAAGGGGTCACCCTAGGGACAATGGGAATTACCATTAAAAACACCCTTGGGTCACTCTGGGGACTATGTAAATTTAACATTAACCACCCTGGGTCACTAGGGGGACAATGGAAATTTAACATGGGTAAAAAGCCCTGGGTCACTCTGGGGACAAGGGAATTTAACATTGGAGAAAGGAAATATTCATGCTAGGGACATTCTAGGGACAAAGGCATTCGAACAATGGAAATTTAACATGGGAGATATTGCTGGGTCACTCTAGGGACAATGGGAATTGAACATGGGGAATAGAGTTTGGGCTTGTCTAGGGACAAGGGGAATTGAACATGGGGAATAGAGTTTGGGCCTGTATAGGGGACAAGGGGAATTGAACATGGGATTTTTTTTTATAAAAAAATTTTAAAAAAAGTGGTAGGCAATGGAAAGTCAATCTCTTTTCGAGAAATGTGGGTGGCCCTGAAAAGGGCCTTTGGTTTTATGTTAATATTAACATAGACGGCATCTGTCACATCTTCTTCTTAAACTCCTTCTAACTGCAGGTCCATACACAAGTACTCTCTTGAGGCATCCTTGTCTTTCTATGGAAACTCTTCTCATCCATAGACTAGTATCTGTCCTATCGACAACAGTCCACTTGGACCGGACATACATGGGTATGTCCGTCCTGAACATCATTGTTGACACAAGGGTGGAAGATTGAACGTCGGTCCACATCTTGAGGCTCCGAGAACAGGTGAGTGATTGCGCTGAACTGCGCTTATTTATAGGGAGAGGAAGGATTGAAACGGATTGAGTTCATTGACCAATCCAAACACGCGTGACAAAATTCAGTCAGCCCGCATCCAATCCGAAGAGAGCAGTCTGTGACGTCACGTGGTCTATATAGATTCGCTAGCGCCTGTGTGCAGTCAATCTATGCGACAGTCATTCAACATGACGGAAACTCAGAAAACGATTCACTGGGGTGCACCAGCAGTGGAAACCGCCCAAGGGAACCCGGACTTACTTTTAGAAGAGGTACATTGGGATTTTGTGGATTTTCTTACCTCGCAAGAATTTGTTCCGGAACCTTCGTCTCATTCTTCATTAACGCAAGTGGAGAATTTTAGACAGAGACAGAAAGAAGAATTGGAGAAATTTATGCAACGACAAAAGGAAGCGGAACAAGCTTTTCTCCTACAGCAACAGCAACAGCAACAAGAAGAGGTAAGAAAAAAACAACAACAAGAAGAAGTATCAGCAAAGAAACAAGAGGGTGAAAATCAAATGGCCACGGTACTGTTGGACATTTTAGCGGAGTTAAGAAGTCTGAAACAAATGTATCAGACTTCTTTATCACGACCGAAGAGAATACGACCTTCCCGAGTTAAACACGCCAACCCTGTGACTAAGCCTACCGTACCAGCCTTAGTGATTTCAACCCAATCATCATCATCAGAAGTAGGCCTCGGCCGCGGCAAAGGCTTAAAGCAGTTAAAGTTGATTGCTTAAACTCACCCCTACACCAAAAAAGGCCCTTTTCAGGGCCACCCACGTCTCTTCCAAGATACAAAGTCCCCTTGTCTGAGCTCACAGTTACAACCTCCCATGAGGAAGAGAATCCTGCATGAGCTAATGACGTGTAGTCAGACTGGTTATGGGTTCAACATGTTCTATATTTCTATAACATTCCATATAATGGAAGGTTGGAATTCTGCACTCGAATGAAGGGACTTGAGATCTCAGAATATAAGCAGGGCAGTAGTGATATATATTGTATTACTGCCATTAAATTTTTTTAAAAAAATAATCCCTCGAGTTATTCAGCACCAAGGAATCTTTTGTTACATAACTACATAGCAATTTAAGGGTTAACACAACTTGACACAGATCTTTGGGCATCATGAACATATTTTAAGACCGATAGTATTTGTGTTCAAACATTACTGGTAAAATGAAAACCGGTTAAACAACCGATTCTTATTAACTTTACTCACCTTTTCTGGAATCATCATATCCAATCTCTTTGATGGTATTTCGGATAACTGATTGATAGTCCACATAAGCTTTGGAGGTAATTTCACCAAACACCATAATCATGCCGGTTTTGGCCGCTGCCTCACAAGCGACCTTAGCATTTGGATCCTGCTTCAGATGTGCATCAAGGATTGCATCACTGATTTGATCACATAAGTCATGAAAGGGGTCACCCTAGGGACAATGGGAATTACCATTAAAAACACCCTTGGGTCACTCTGGGGACTATGTAAATTTAACATTAACCACCCTGGGTCACTAGGGGGACAATGGAAATTTAACATGGGTAAAAAGCCCTGGGTCACTCTGGGGACAAGGGAATTTAACATTGGAGAAAGGAAATATTCATGCTAGGGACATTCTAGGGACAAAGGCATTCGAACAATGGAAATTTAACATGGGAGATATTGCTGGGTCACTCTAGGGACAATGGGAATTGAACATGGGGAATAGAGTTTGGGCTTGTCTAGGGACAAGGGGAATTGAACATGGGGAATAGAGTTTGGGCCTGTATAGGGGACAAGGGGAATTGAACATGGGATTTTTTTTTATAAAAATTTTTTAAAAAAAGTGGTAGGCAATGGAAAGTCAATCTCTTTTCGAGAAATGTGGGTGGCCCTGAAAAGGGCCTTTGGTTTTATGTTAATATTAACATAGACGGCATCTGTCACATCTTCTTCTTAAACTCCTTCTAACTGCAGGTCCATACACAAGTACTCTCTTGAGGCATCCTTGTCTTTCTATGGAAACTCTTCTCATCCATAGACTAGTATCTGTCCTATCGACAACAGTCCACTTGGACCGGACATACATGGGTATGTCCGTCCTGAACATCATTGTTGACACAAGGGTGGAAGATTGAACGTCGGTCCACATCTTGAGGCTCCGAGAACAGGTGAGTGATTGCGCTGAACTGCGCTTATTTATAGGGAGAGGAAGGATTGAAACGGATTGAGTTCATTGACCAATCCAAACACGCGTGACAAAATTCAGTCAGCCCGCATCCAATCCGAAGAGAGCAGTCTGTGACGTCACGTGGTCTATATAGATTCGCTAGCGCCTGTGTGCAGTCAATCTATGCGACAGTCATTCAACATGACGGAAACTCAGAAAACGATTCACTGGGGTGCACCAGCAGTGGAAACCGCCCAAGGGAACCCGGACTTACTTTTAGAAGAGGTACATTGGGATTTTGTGGATTTTCTTACCTCGCAAGAATTTGTTCCGGAACCTTCGTCTCATTCTTCATTAACGCAAGTGGAGAATTTTAGACAGAGACAGAAAGAAGAATTGGAGAAATTTATGCAACGACAAAAGGAAGCGGAACAAGCTTTTCTCCTACAGCAACAGCAACAGCAACAAGAAGAGGTAAGAAAAAAACAACAACAAGAAGAAGTATCAGCAAAGAAACAAGAGGGTGAAAATCAAATGGCCACGGTACTGTTGGACATTTTAGCGGAGTTAAGAAGTCTGAAACAAATGTATCAGACTTCTTTATCACGACCGAAGAGAATACGACCTTCCCGAGTTAAACACGCCAACCCTGTGACTAAGCCTACCGTACCACCCTTAGTGATTTCAACCCAATCATCATCATCAGAAGTAGGCCTCGGCCGCGGCAAAGGCTTAAAGCAGTTAAAGTTGATTGCTTAAACTCACCCCTACACCAAAAAAGGCCCTTTTCAGGGCCACCCACGTCTCTTCCAAGATACAAAGTCCCCTTGTCTGAGCTCACAGTTACAACCTCCCATGAGGAAGAGAATCCTGCATGAGCTAATGACGTGTAGTCAGACTGGTTATGGGTTCAACATGTTCTATATTTCTATAACATTCCATATAATGGAAGGTTGGAATTCTGCACTCGAATGAAGGGACTTGAGATCTCAGAATATAAGCAGGGCAGTAGTGATATATATTGTATTACTGCCATTAAATTTTTTTAAAAAAATAATCCCTCGAGTTATTCAGCACCAAGGAATCTTTTGTTACATAACTACATAGCAATTTAAGGGTTAACACAACTTGACACAGATCTTTGGGCATCATGAACATATTTTAAGACCGATAGTATTTGTGTTCAAACATTACTGGTAAAATGAAAACCGGTTAAACAACCGATTCTTATTAACTTTACTCACCTTTTCTGGAATCATCATATCCAATCTCTTTGATGGTATTTCGGATAACTGATTGATAGTCCACATAAGCTTTGGAGGTAATTTCACCAAACACCATAATCATGCCGGTTTTGGCCGCTGCCTCACAAGCGACCTTAGCATTTGGATCCTGCTTCAGATGTGCATCAAGGATTGCATCACTGATTTGATCACATAAGTCATGAAAGGGGTCACCCTAGGGACAATGGGAATTACCATTAAAAACACCCTTGGGTCACTCTGGGGACTATGTAAATTTAACATTAACCACCCTGGGTCACTAGGGGGACAATGGAAATTTAACATGGGTAAAAAGCCCTGGGTCACTCTGGGGACAAGGGAATTTAACATTGGAGAAAGGAAATATTCATGCTAGGGACATTCTAGGGACAAAGGCATTCGAACAATGGAAATTTAACATGGGAGATATTGTTGGGTCACTCTAGGGACAATGGGAATTGAACATGGGGAATAGAGTTTGGGCTTGTCTAGGGACAAGGGGAATTGAACATGGGGAATAGAGTTTGGGCCTGTATAGGGGACAAGGGGAATTGAACATGGGATTTTTTTTTATAAAAAAATTTTAAAAAAAGTGGTAGGCAATGGAAAGTCAATCTCTTTTCGAGAAATGTGGGTGGCCCTGAAAAGGGCCTTTGGTTTTATGTTAATATTAACATAGACGGCATCTGTCACATCTTCTTCTTAAACTCCTTCTAACTGCAGGTCCATACACAAGTACTCTCTTGAGGCATCCTTGTCTTTCTATGGAAACTCTTCTCATCCATAGACTAGTATCTGTCCTATCGACAACAGTCCACTTGGACCGGACATACATGGGTATGTCCGTCCTGAACATCATTGTTGACACAAGGGTGGAAGATTGAACGTCGGTCCACATCTTGAGGCTCCGAGAACAGGTGAGTGATTGCGCTGAACTGCGCTTATTTATAGGGAGAGGAAGGATTGAAACGGATTGAGTTCATTGACCAATCCAAACACGCGTGACAAAATTCAGTCAGCCCGCATCCAATCCGAAGAGAGCAGTCTGTGACGTCACGTGGTCTATATAGATTCGCTAGCGCCTGTGTGCAGTCAATCTATGCGACAGTCATTCAACATGACGGAAACTCAGAAAACGATTCACTGGGGTGCACCAGCAGTGGAAACCGCCCAAGGGAACCCGGACTTACTTTTAGAAGAGGTACATTGGGATTTTGTGGATTTTCTTACCTCGCAAGAATTTGTTCCGGAACCTTCGTCTCATTCTTCATTACCGCAAGTGGAGAATTTTAGACAGAGACAGAAAGAAGAATTGGAGAAATTTATGCAACGACAAAAGGAAGCGGAACAAGCTTTTCTCCTACAGCAACAGCAACAGCAACAAGAAGAGGTAAGAAAAAAACAACAACAAGAAGAAGTATCAGCAAAGAAACAAGAGGGTGAAAATCAAATGGCCACGGTACTGTTGGACATTTTAGCGGAGTTAAGAAGTCTGAAACAAATGTATCAGACTTCTTTATCACGACCGAAGAGAATACGACCTTCCCGAGTTAAACACGCCAACCCTGTGACTAAGCCTACCGTACCACCCTTAGTGATTTCAACCCAATCATCATCATCAGAAGTAGGCCTCGGCCGCGGCAAAGGCTTAAAGCAGTTAAAGTTGATTGCTTAAACTCACCCCTACACCAAAAAAGGCCCTTTTCAGGGCCACCCACGTCTCTTCCAAGATACAAAGTCCCCTTGTCTGAGCTCACAGTTACAACCTCCCATGAGGAAGAGAATCCTGCATGAGCTAATGACGTGTAGTCAGACTGGTTATGGGTTCAACATGTTCTATATTTCTATAACATTCCATATAATGGAAGGTTGGAATTCTGCACTCGAATGAAGGGACTTGAGATCTCAGAATATAAGCAGGGCAGTAGTGATATATATTGTATTACTGCCATTAAATTTTTTAAAAAAAATAATCCCTCGAGTTATTCAGCACCAAGGAATCTTTTGTTACATAACTACATAGCAATTTAAGGGTTAACACAACTTGACACAGATCTTTGGGCATCATGAACATATTTTAAGACCGATAGTATTTGTGTTCAAACATTACTGGTAAAATGAAAACCGGTTAAACAACCGATTCTTATTAACTTTACTCACCTTTTCTGGAATCATCATATCCAATCTCTTTGATGGTATTTCGGATAACTGATTGATAGTCCACATAAGCTTTGGAGGTAATTTCACCAAACACCATAATCATGCCGGTTTTGGCCGCTGCCTCACAAGCGACCTTAGCATTTGGATCCTGCTTCAGATGTGCATCAAGGATTGCATCACTGATTTGATCACATAAGTCATGAAAGGGGTCACCCTAGGGACAATGGGAATTACCATTAAAAACACCCTTGGGTCACTCTGGGGACTATGTAAATTTAACATTAACCACCCTGGGTCACTAGGGGGACAATGGAAATTTAACATGGGTAAAAAGCCCTGGGTCACTCTGGGGACAAGGGAATTTAACATTGGAGAAAGGAAATATTCATGCTAGGGACATTCTAGGGACAAAGGCATTCGAACAATGGAAATTTAACATGGGAGATATTGCTGGGTCACTCTAGGGACAATGGGAATTGAACATGGGGAATAGAGTTTGGGCTTGTCTAGGGACAAGGGGAATTGAACATGGGGAATAGAGTTTGGGCCTGTATAGGGGACAAGGGGAATTGAACATGGGATTTTTTTTTATAAAAAAATTTTTAAAAAAGTGGTAGGCAATGGAAAGTCAATCTCTTTTCGAGAAATGTGGGTGGCCCTGAAAAGGGCCTTTGGTTTTATGTTAATATTAACATAGACGGCATCTGTCACATCTTCTTCTTAAACTCCTTCTAACTGCAGGTCCATACACAAGTACTCTCTTGAGGCATCCTTGTCTTTCTATGGAAACTCTTCTCATCCATAGACTAGTATCTGTCCTATCGACAACAGTCCACTTGGACCGGACATACATGGGTATGTCCGTCCTGAACATCATTGTTGACACAAGGGTGGAAGATTGAACGTCGGTCCACATCTTGAGGCTCCGAGAACAGGTGAGTGATTGCGCTGAACTGCGCTTATTTATAGGGAGAGGAAGGATTGAAACGGATTGAGTTCATTGACCAATCCAAACACGCGTGACAAAATTCAGTCAGCCCGCATCCAATCCGAAGAGAGCAGTCTGTGACGTCACGTGGTCTATATAGATTCGCTAGCGCCTGTGTGCAGTCAATCTATGCGACAGTCATTCAACATGACGGAAACTCAGAAAACGATTCACTGGGGTGCACCAGCAGTGGAAACCGCCCAAGGGAACCCGGACTTACTTTTAGAAGAGGTACATTGGGATTTTGTGGATTTTCTTACCTCGCAAGAATTTGTTCCGGAACCTTCGTCTCATTCTTCATTACCGCAAGTGGAGAATTTTAGACAGAGACAGAAAGAAGAATTGGAGAAATTTATGCAACGACAAAAGGAAGCGGAACAAGCTTTTCTCCTACAGCAACAGCAACAGCAACAAGAAGAGGTAAGAAAAAAACAACAACAAGAAGAAGTATCAGCAAAGAAACAAGAGGGTGAAAATCAAATGGCCACGGTACTGTTGGACATTTTAGCGGAGTTAAGAAGTCTGAAACAAATGTATCAGACTTCTTTATCACGACCGAAGAGAATACGACCTTCCCGAGTTAAACACGCCAACCCTGTGACTAAGCCTACCGTACCACCCTTAGTGATTTCAACCCAATCATCATCATCAGAAGTAGGCCTCGGCCGCGGCAAAGGCTTAAAGCAGTTAAAGTTGATTGCTTAAACTCACCCCTACACCAAAAAAGGCCCTTTTCAGGGCCACCCACGTCTCTCGAAAAGAGATAGCCTTTCAATTTGCCAATAACTCAAAAATCAACAAAAAAAACCCATTTTACCCATATAGAACGTGTCTGTGTATGAGTGCGTGAGTGAAGCTTCTTATTTAAAATCAAAACTCAAAGACACTTACCTTATATAATTAATGTATTCTTTTCTCCATAGTTACAATCCAATTCACAATTTACAACAGAACACTTTATAAATTACATTCACTTCTTCTGTTTCTTTTTTTACTCTCTCTTTTTTTTCAATTTCTTCACCGTCATTCTTTTCCTCCTCTTCCTCCTCACTTTCTTCACTTCTTCTTTTCTTCTCCTGTTTCTTTTTCTTCACCTGGCTGCTTTCTTCCTCTGAAGAATCTCTCTCTTCTTTTGAAGAATCCCTCTTTTCTTCTGACTCCTCTTGTTTCTTTTTTGGGCAATCTGGAGACCAATGTCCTTTTTCTTGACAATAATAACAGGTATCTTGACTTTTGTATTTTCTAGCCCCTGTTTTTTTTCCTTTTTTGACGGTCTGGACACTCTGAAGACCAATGCCCTTTCTTGTGACAGATATAGCAAGTATCTTGACTTTTATCTCGAAAGGAAGGAGAGTAGTCCGTCGGCTGGTCTGAAGAGAATTTTCTAATGACCCCTCGCAAAGCTCTGATGAAACGTTCCATCTGGGTAGTCTCTTCCATCGTTGTCCTCGGTTTGAGAGTGAAATGAATAGTGAAAGGACAAGACACACACCCTTTTATATACGCTGGTTTGCCATGACTATAAATTAGTTTATGGTGTTTAAACTTGAGTCATTTGACGTTTTGCACTCAAGATGAAACGATCCTATTCATTCGAGAAGAAAGAAGAAGAAAGTAAGAGGCAGAAACGTGATCTATCGCCTCGTACCAGAGCTGAAGTCTTGGCACAAATTCATGCCAGTGATTTTGAAGAGGACATGAGTGAACCAGAATCCGAACCCTCTAAACAAAGTTCACCACCCTAAGTCAGCCCTGAAAAGTACTATTCCATTCGAGAGACGGAATAGCGCTCCTCTAGAAAATTTAGAACCACGGCTTACACCTACACAGTGAAGTTTAAAGATTTCAAGTCCGACGTACCGTTGGAGAAAGCAGAAGGGTTTATCACCGAGATGTGGGATTCTTTGCTCACCGCACTCAAGCGACAATGTCAACCCAAAGAAGACGATCGCTTGACACTATCCATAGATCACGACAGCTTGAAATCCCCTGTTTGGATCGAGTTTAGCAGACCCGCATAACTAAACCCTTCCAAAGTCATGGACAAGATTCAACACGTACAACAATCTAATGATCAGTTTGACATCACCGATGGTAAAGCCACACTGCAAATGGCCCACGTCTCTCCTCCTCAAGGGACTGGACGCAAAATGGTCTTATTGGTGGACGACCTTCGCAACACCAAAACAAGTCTCGTCCGAATTCACAATTCTCAAGACCAGATGTGTTTAGCCCGAGCCATCGTGGTGGGACGAACCTATGCCAACAAGAACGACACGGTAGAATGGAAAAGAGCCTGGGAGACTATTCGAAAATCGGACCGAGCCAAACAACGAAATGAAGCAGAACTCCTGTTACAACAAGCCGGACTGTCCAAAGACACACCTTGTGGCATTCCTGAGATGCAAAAATTGCAAGATGTCCTAGCTCCATTCTACACCTTGAAAGTGCACCCTAAAGAAATGCGCGGACCTCTGTTGTTTCGAGGGAAAGACTTTAAGGATGGAAAATACATTCACCTTTATCATCACGATGACCATTTCGATACCATTACCAGTATTACTGGATTCCTGGGATATGTTTATTATTGTGAGAAATGTGACTATGGCCATAAAAATCGAGAACAACACAAACATTGTGGATTGAAATGCTCAGGATGTTTGGCCTCTCCACCCTGTCTGAGCGAAGGACAAGAAAGAGTACATTGTCCTGCTTGTCTGCGCACGTTTGTCAGCCCTGCCTGTTACCAACAACATCTGAAGACGCAAGGTTCACAGCAGAAATGTGCTTGTCAACTCCTGAGATTGTGCCCTACGTGTGGACAAGGCCTACGTACCAATAATATCAAGGCACACGTATGTTCAGGAAAAAAAAATGTCACATTTTCATCACATAGTGAACTTGGAACACGAATGCAACGTGCAAAAATACCAACCCCCACTAGAGAAAGAGGACGGTCACAAGAAGAAAGGCAATTTCATCTTTTTCGATTTCGAATGCATGCAAGAGACCGGCATTCACATTCCTAATTTCTGCGTGGCTCATCGAGCGTGCGAGAAGTGCATTCAAGAACCTATCTTTAGTCATTGCCCTCACTGCAGTAAGATTCCCGGAGGGCGTGAAAAAATCTTTCGAGGACCGAACACGTTAGCCGATTTTGCCCAATGGGTCTTAGACCCCATCGACAAGACGTGGAGCCAAGAGGACATCGAACGTTACGGAGATTGTCATCGTCATGCCACAGTGATGGCTCACAATTTCTCCGGATACGATGGACAGTTTCTTTTGAGATACTATACGGAACAAGGCACCGAACGTCCTAAAGTCACTTTGAACGGAGCCAAAATCATTTTCATGCAAGTGGGACAAGTATAGTTTAAAGATTCGATGAATTATTTGGCCATGCCTTTGAGTCGAATGCCTAAAACGTTTGGAATGACAGAAATGGCTAAAGGGTACTTTCCACACTTTTTCAATACGGAAGCCAATCAACACGGCGTTCTACCCCATTTGCCTGAGGCTCACTATTACGACCCCGACAACATGCGTACCGAACAACGAGAAGCTTTCTACGCTTGGTACCAGGCTCACGCCTCGGACCCTTTCGACTTTCAGGAAGAAATGTTAAAGTATTGTCGTTCCGACGTGGACATTTTACGACGTTGCTGTGGAAAATTTCGAGAACTGTTCATGGAACACGGAGGGGTCGATCCTTTGAAAGAAGCTTGCACCATTGCCAAAGCGTGTTCCTTAGTGTATCGACAACGATTCATGCCTGAAAACACCGTGGCTGTCATCAGTCCTCAAACGACCCACTTTGTCAAACGTCAATACTCGGTCAAAGCCCTACGTTGGTTACATTACTTGTGCGACAAGGAAGACAAGTGGATTCAGCATGCCCGCAAAGGATGGGGTGAAAGGACCATCGGAACGTATTCGGTCGATGGCTGAGACTTAGAAAACCCCAAGATCGTGTACGAGCTTAACGGTTGCTTATTTCACGGATGTCCCGTCTGTTACCCTGATCGTAGCACTAAAAATCAGTTTTTACAACGAACCATGGAAGACTTGTACCAGGACACTTGTCAGTGACGCCAAAAGTTGGAACAGGAAGGATACCAAGTGGTGGAAATGTGGGAACACGAATACGATCATCGTATGAAAACCGATCCCGAATTTAAACGCCTCGTGGAAAGTTACCAGTTCATGGACCCACTGAACCCGAGGGATAGTTTGTACGGAGGAAGGACCAATGCCACCTGTTTGCTGTACCAAGCCGACAAAGAGAAAGGAGAAGAAATCAAATACTTGGACGTGTGTTCGCTGTATTCCTACGTGTGCAAATATTGTCACTTTCCTGCAGGGCACCCGCAATTACTGACGGAATACATCGACCTGAAAAACATTCGACAATACGATGGCTTGATCAAGTGTAAAGTTTTGCCTCCCACGGACTTGTACCATCCCGTCTTACCTCACCATTGCCAAGGCAAACTGATGTTTCCTTTGTGCCGTACTTGTGCCGAAACGTGCAACCAAGACCAACCTTGTCAGCACACCCAGGAAGAACGGGCCTTGACGGGGACGTGCGTCAGCGTAGAATTGTTCAAAGCTCTGGACATGGGATACCAACTGTTAGAAGTGTACGAAATTTGCCACTTTCCCAAGACACAACAATACCACAAGGGTGACCCCAGTCAGAAAGGCATTTTCGCAAACTACGTGGATGCCTTTTTGAAACTGAAACAAGAAGCCAGCGGCTATCCTTCCTGGTGTCACACTTCCGAAAACGAAAAGACATTCAAAGAGAAATACTATGAACAAGAAGGAATCTCTTTAGACCACATCGAGACAAACGAAGGCAGGCGATCGTTTGCCAAAGTGATGTTAAATTGCTTGTGGGGTAAAATGGCACAACGACCGTGTTTACCCAAGACGGAATATTTGACAGAACCTTCCCGCTACTTCCAGATGATTCACGACAAAACCAAATACATGAAACACGTGGACGTCGCTCGCGAGGATTTGATCTTGGTCAATTACGAAGAAGATCTGGACTTTGTACAAGACGACCCCTTTGGAAATGTCATCATTGCGGCTTACGTGACAGCTCATGCTCGCTTAAAATTGTACGAAGCTTTAGAACTGTTAGGGGAACGTGTCCTGTACTTTGACACGGACAGTTGCATTTACATCCATCACCCGAGTCAACAGTACCCTGACATCGAAGGAGACCGTTTAGGAGCCTGGACAGACGAGCATCCCGACGACAAGATTCTAAGTTTCGTCAGTGGCGGTCCCAAAAATTACGGCTACGAATACCGGGACCCACAAGGAGAAGTGCACACGACGTGTAAAGTGAAAGGATTGATTCTGAATTATCGTACCAGTCGTGTGGTGAACTTTGGGGTATTGAAAGAAGCCTTGCAATCGGGAGAGGATGAACACTTTAAAGTGACCACCTATCAACCGAACAAGATTGTACGTTTACCCACTCACCACATCGTCAGTCGACCCCTGGAAAAAGTCTATCAAATCGTGTACCAGAAGCGAGTGCGACTTCCCAATCATTTCACCTTACCGTATGGACACGTCGGTATTAGTCTGTATATAAAAAGGAACCCTAGGCAAGATCGATAGTTCATTGTGACTACCAAGACTTAGCGAACAAGATGAATACTTTCAGAGAAACACAAAACAAGTTTAGACAGGCACAATTCAAGTTTGGGGCTTCTGAATTGGAATGCGATTGTGAGCCTTGCGACTTTTCAACCTGTGTTAGTGACAGTACCAGAAGAACCCGTCACCCAGGACAGGACTGTCGTGGACCCTTTCGGGAGGACACTTGTGTGACCTTACCCCCTATAGAGCTGGTCAGAACATTACCCAAAACATGTTGTACAGACACTTGTGTTTATTCCACGTTGATCGTTATCATGTGCCTTTCATCGTTGTACTTAAGCCTTTGGCTTTTATGTATTTTTTTTGTCTTTCATATTCATGTTTAAAACATTCAATAAACGTGTTCTGAAAAAAGTATATAAACTCTCGTCTTGTTTGTTTTTGTGTCACAAGTGACATTCCTAACACTATGGCTACCTCTGCTGTCTCTGCTCCCTCTTCCTCCGCTGTCAAAGTCATCGACGAACACTTAGATCGTGCCAGTTGGGAGGCTTTGTATCTTCGCCATCCCTTTAACATGCTCATTGCCGGACCTAGCGGTTCAGGCAAAACCGAATTCGTCAAACGTTTGATCGAACATAAACATCATTTGATCGATCGACCACCTCAGCGGATCGTGTGGTGTTACAAAGAGTGGCAATCGGCGTACAGCCACTTGCGAGAAAGTCAAGGCGATTCCATCGTGTTTGTGGAAGGCATTCCTAAAGAAGACGACGGCATCGTCTCTGACTCCCGTCAAACCCATTTGGTCATTTTCGACGATATGTTAGGAGAAGACGAAGAAGAAATTAAACTGTGGTTCACGCGCAAAGGGCATCACCGTAATGCCAGTGTCGTTTACATCACCCAAAATTTGTTTCAACAAAGTAAAGCTCATCGTACCATCAGTCTCAATGCACATTACGTGGTCTTGTTTAAAAGCCCTCGAGATAAATCGCAAGTGCAAGTCTTAGCCAAACAGTTAGGAACGCCTTGGCTGATTCAGGCGTACGACGATGCCACTCAAACTCCACACGCCTTTTTACTCGTCGATTTGAAACCTGCGACCCCCGACGATTTGCGATTTCGTACCCACTTGTTTCACCACTGGTGCCAAGACGGAGGACCTGTCCTGTACACGTCTCCGTCCTCGACTTAATTTCACTCCACAAAAAAATCTATAAAAATCTCAGACCCTTTTCGTCTGTCTCACACACAACGTCAACATGACGTCCCTTCAGTCGCATCTTCCCGTCAAATTGATTCGTGCCTTGTATGGCATCAGTCGAGAAAAAAATCCACAATCACGAGCTCGTGTCTTAGAAGCTAGTCTCAAAGAAGTCTTACAATGGTTCACGGTGACGGCACGTCAATTACTCCAAGGAATCATTCAGATTCCTCATCAAACCAAACGCTTTTTTGATCGAAACAAAGTCTCTTTGACCCAACTGGCCGATTCCCCCATCGACACTCAAACCAAAAAAAAAACAAATCATTTTGAAACCTGGAGGGAGCGGTACTCTAGGAGGGGTCATCATTCGCTCTCTCTTAAGATGGGATCCTAATGCCCCCAAACTTCTCCCCAAGAAAAAAGTCAAACGAAGCTCCAAGAAGAAGAAGAAAAAGACCAGGTCCCCAAGGAGAACTTCTCCAGTGGCGGGACCCTCCTCTTACCAGACAAACCCCGGAAAAAGAAAAGAAGCCCCCAGAAAAAGAAAAGTCCACAGAAGAAAACTAGTCGCAAGAGAGGCACTTCGGCCAGGACGCAACTTTACACTCGCAAACCGCGACCTGCCACGGCGGTGACCGTGTCTCCGGCAGCCTCAAGTTCAACCACTTCTCCGTTGATGACACCAAGAACTGAAGAGTACTTGGAGACGTTGATCACACCAAGAACTTCTCCGTTGATGACCCCAAGAAGAACTTTCCCAGCGGCAGGACCCTCAATTTAGTGGCAGTGGCTGCTCCTCACAATGTACCTTCGCCCAAAATCAAAGTTCAAGAAAGATCGGGCATGTTACAAAGTTTACTGGATTTGTCCAAGCAAGAACTGGCTCGATTTAGTCCGTTACGTACCCCTGCACGACGTGTCATGCCTGTCCTGAAGTTGATACGACGTAAAGACAATCAGTGGCGACGCGTTCCAGTATAAAAAAGGTGTGTGACCAAGTAGGGTATCAGTGTTTTTGGTGCTCCTGAAGACTCAAAGATGTCACCCTCCAGAAAACATCCCTCTTCTAAACAACCCCAAGGAAAGAAAAGGAAAGGACTGCCTCCTCGTTTAGTCAAACATGGGGACATGTTATCTGTCCTGTCCTAAGCTTCTCCACCTCTACGAAAAAACTCATTCAATCAGCCTCCAAAGAGGTCATCGATACCGTGTGCGAATGCTGTTTGAACGTCTTGAAAGGCACGATCCCTTTGTCCAAACACCAGAAACAATGCTTAGGCAAACATCGTCACGTTCTTCGCCGAATGGTTCAAAAGAAAATTCCCCTTCGTCAAAAGAAGAAGATGTTGGTCCAACGTGGAGGCATTTTACCCCTCTTGTTAGGTCCCTTACTGAAAGGAGTCTTGGGAACCATGTTGGGAGGACTGGTGGGAGCAAGATAAAAAGGCCCTCGGAAGTCCCAAGATCTTAGAATCGACCCCTGACAAACCCATGGAAGGACGAAAACTAGCTTTAGTTCCTTACAAACGATGGATGGAATACCATCGTTGGCAAGAACAACGCACCCCGCATTTACCTCCCAATCCCTATTTGAGCGAGATGTCCCATTTACAACACGAATTGCAGTCCTTGATGGATCGCCAAGATTTGTCCGAAACAAAAAAATCGCAAAAGTACGGTCAACTCTTGCAACGACAGCAACTCATTCACCAGAAAGCTTTAGACGAAACAGCTCTACCCACTCTGAAAGATTTTAAGACCTTGATGTAAAGTCCAGCACCATCACCAGTACCAGTACCACCACTACCAGTGACCAAGACAGAAAAAGGAGAAGAAGAAGAAGAACAAGAAGGGTTTCAAACTCCACCAGAAAAAGTACGCAAGTTAACAACACCACCTACTTCCAAAATTGGATGGATTAAAAAGATGATGGCCACCCTTTCTTCATCACAAGAGAAAATGAAAGTGAAGACAGAAGTGAAGACAGAAGTGAAACAAGAACCGATATCCCCCGCTCAGACATCCTCCTCTTCAACACCTATTGCCGGTCGCACACGCAAAGCATTGCAATCCAAGAAAATACCCCAAGAGAAAAAGAGTAGCATCCTCCAAGAGTGGGTGTCTTATTAACACACAAACACAAAAAAATGGAAAAAGTTTAGCCAGCATTTACTACGATCCCTCCCATCCTGCAGGTTACGCAGGAGTTCAAAAATTGTATCGTGCTGCCAAAACTCGACTGAAAAGTCTCCGTTTACCTCAAGTGCAACGATGGTTACAAGAACAAGCTACCTACACTTTACACAAACCCATTCGACGCAAGTTTGCCAGAAGTCGCACCCGAGTGGAAGGCATCGATCATCAATGGCAAGCCGATTTAGCCGATGTCTCTCATTTGGCCAGCTACAATCGTGGCTACAAATATTTGTTTTGTGTCATCGACGTCTTTTCCAAATTTGCCTGGGTCGTACCCTTGACTTCCAAATCGAGCAGCGAGTTAGTGCGAGCCCTGCAACGAGTGTTGAAACAAAGCGGTCGTCACCCTCTTCGATGGCAAACGGACAAAGGCACCGAATTTCTGAACCAAGCTTTCCAAAAAGAATTAAAGAAACGTGACATTCATTTTTTTACCACCGAGAATCCCGAAACCAAAGCTAGCACCGTGGAACGTTTGCAACGCACTTTAAAAGAACGCATGTGGAAATATTTTACGCATCACCACACTCTGAAGTACATCGACATCTTACCGCATCTGGTGCAAGCGTACAACCAATCTTACCATCGAAGCATCGGACGTGCCCCGCAAGAAGTGACTCCCGAGAACGAAGTGTTGGTGTTTGAGCGCCTGTTTGGTACGTCCCTGACGAGGGCTGTCCCCAAGAAAAGTGGAGAGTTGGCCGTAGGAGATTGGGTGCGCATTGGCAAAACCAAACGCACTTTCGACAAAGGTTACTTACCTAACTGGACGACCGAATTGTTTCGTGTCACTGGACGAGTGCATGGCCGTCAACCTGCCGTCTATAAATTGGAAGACATGAACGGAGAAGTGCTCAAAGGAACTTTTTATTTGCCCGAGTTACAACGTGTCACCAAAAAAGAAGACGACGTGTACGACCTCGAAAGCATTCTCGAACGCAGAACCCGTAAAGTGGGCAAACGACGTGTCAAAGAAGTCAAAGTACGTTGGAAAGGATATCCACCCAGTTTTGATTCTTGGATCGACGCTTCGCAAGTCATCGACTATAAAAAGAAGTGACCATCATGCCCTTTCAGACAGACGCAGCTACGTCGACCACTCCTTCACCTAGTTCTTCTCTGCAAGATTTACAAAAACAACCTTTGTGGGTGTGGTGCGGAGAACGTGTGCCAACAACGCAAATCGTCTTTTTCTGCCAAATCTTCGTGGTGTATTGTGTCATCGGGGCAGCCATTGCCAATTTGAGTTTGCAACAAGGAGACAAACAATTGTGGACCATTTTATTGAGCAGTTGCATCGGTTACCTGCTTCCCAATCCCTCCCTGAAATCCTCCTCGAACGGGATCCACGGGAACCTTGTGTCCAGTGCCAGTGCCAGTCACCACTCGAACAACAACAACAACCCCATTTTGGGCGGAGACACGCCTCTGACATCCAGTAACCCCTCGGACAGCCACAGAACTCTGGAATTATGAGTCATCAAAACCAATTTTACTTAACCTTACCCATTAGATCACGAAGCCCATTGGGAAGTGGCTTTGGTAGAAATGATTCACCCAACACAAATCAAAAACATCACTGAAACTCAAAACACTTTTGACGTCGAAATTCTGGACCCAACAGTACAGCAAACAATGACGAGCACTCTTCAACACATATCATTTCTTGCGAAGAACCCATTACCCCGCAGCAGCAGTGACACTTCTCCTCCTTTTTACGTTTATCACCTTAAAATTAACTCAGGCCATTATTTTAGTGGTCAACATCTGGTGGAGGCCATCGCTGACAAATTCTATGCAACATTTGACAAAGTTCTGACCGGACTAAGAAAACGTGTCACCATTGAGTACCACAAACTGTCTCACCGTCTACTCATCAAATTTGAAAGTGAGGAAAAAAGTATACGTATTAAATTTTGCCCTGAATTGTATGACATTTTGGGTGGAGACCTCAATTTGGTCACGGATAAAAAGACCAAAAAGATAGAGAAAGCACAGATTGACAACAACGGGCATTTTGCAAGGTATTTTCGTTTCCCGGTAGAACTGAACCAGGGACTGAATTTGATCTTTGTGTACTCCGATGTGGTGGAGTACAACGTGGTGGGACTCACCTCCGTGCCGTTACTGGGTGAAATTCCTTTCAAAGTAAATTCTGCCACGGTCACTGACGAGGAAGGTGGAAACACTTACCACGTCCACCGCGAATTTGTACATCCTCATTATTTGCCTGTCAGCAAGTCGTATTTGGACACGGTCAACATTGCTATAAAAGGAGATTTGGGACAAAATATTCCATTCACCAAGGGAAAAGTCACGGTGAAACTCCATTTTCGAAAACGGTTCTCTCACGATTCGTAAGTCATGTATCCAGTGTACCGAGGGGTTGCTCGACAGCGAGGACACGGTTTAGGAGATATGTTGAAATCGGCCTTTCGTTCGGTGGCTCCGGTGTTGAAACCGATGGTGACACGCGGATTGCACGCCTTGAAAGATGCGGCACTGACACAAGGCAAAGAATTTCTCCAAAATGTCATCATCGACAAACAAAACCTCAAAGAAGCCTTCATGAGGGCAGGCAAAAATGTCTTGCTACAAACGGGTAAAGACCTTTTGGGCCAACGATACACACCTATAAATGCCCTGCACGCTACCGAGTCAAGCATTCAGCAAGGACAAGGCAGAAAGAGACGACGAAGAAAACACCCTTTCACCAGACTTCACACGTCTAAAGCTAGAAAGACCAAGAAAAGAAGAACCGTTCGAGACTTAGACGTTTTAGATTATTGAGAAACAGCAACAAAAAAAAAATGATGCACCGAGAGTCATGCGCCTGTTCCAAGTCGGAACTGGATCTCTTTGCCATGCCCCCTACCATGATGACGATGCAAGAATCCCAATGGGTGGAATTTCACCCCGTCTCCTCATTGACCGATTCCGCTCCAATCGAGTTTGAAATCAACGGACAGCCCGAAGATTACATCGATCTGAATAGCAGTTACTTGTACCTGAAAGTCAAAGTTCTAGATAAGGATGATGGTGGAGTAGAAGACACTGAGAATATAGCTCCCGTCAACAATTTCATGCATTCATTGTTCAGCTCAGTGGACTTGTACTTGAATAGCAAACTGGTCAGCGGCAGCATGGATACTTACCCTTATCGTGCCTACCTGGAAAATCTCTTGACGTACGGAATAGATGCCAAGAATACTCATCTCAATGCTTGTGTGCTATGGGAACCTGACGAAGCGAAGGAGTTTGACGAAATAGATAAAGACAATGACGCCTTTGTGGAAAGACGAAGCAAAATCTTAAATAAGAAGAGTTTAGAACTGATGGATCGTTTGCATTTGGACATGTGGTTGCAAGAGAAATATTTGCTGAACGGGGTAAATGTTCGCTTGAGACTTAATCGTAGCAGTGCCGCTTTCCATTTGTTGGCTGATACTGCTGCTGGCAATCCCAAAAGCCAAATCGAGGAGGCCAAACTCTACGTACGACGCGTGGAAGTGTTACCTAAAGTGGGAAACGACATCAGTCAAACGTTGAGCAGAACGACCGCCAAGTATCCCATACGACGCGTGGAAGTGAAAACGTTCACCATTCCCGCTAACCATCAATCCATGATCGAAGATCATCTGTTTCAAGGACAGTTACCCAAGCGTTTAATACTTGGTATGGTCGAGAATAAAGCCTTCAACGGAGCCTTCACTAAAATTCCTTTCAACTCTCATCACTTCAGCGTGAAGAAAATCGAAGTCAGTCGCGATGGCAAGACCTTGTGTACCCGACCTTTCGAACCTGACTTTGATCCCACAAAGATGAATTACTTGACATCGTACTTGTCCCTGTACGAACCCACCGGACAGTTAGGGACCAACACCAGTCACGGCATTACGTACGAGGATTATGCAGGAGGTTATGCTTTGTGGGCATTTGATTTCACTCCAGACCAGGGCAGCGACGAGGGACATTTTCACCCTATAAAATCCGGCCAGATTCGTGTGGAACTTCAGTTTACAGAACCACTGAAAGAGACAGTGAACGTCATCCTGTATGCAGAATTCGATAATGCCATAGAAATCAACAGTTTGAGAGAAGTCATTCTAGATTATTAGAAGCCATGGAAGACTGTTATCCCTCTTTACCTAGTGGAGAAACTTTAGACATGGAATGTGAGGAGACCGTGGAAAAAGAATCTCAAGACAAAGACGACGAAGTTATGATGAAGTCGAGATGGCTAGAACAAGAAGCCCATTTAGTCTCCTGTTTTCCCAAACAATTGGTGGAAAAAATGACGGAATTGATCAAGAAAGATTGCTATGGATGTCAAAACGATCATCCCAGTCAAATGCAACACGATAAATGCCTGATGCTGAGACAAGAAGAAAAATTGGACGAGTATCTGGACGAAGCTTGGAGTCTCATCTCGGACGAAGTCGTGTGGCATCAGTGGTATAAAGACTTGCGTGAACATTCTTGTCCACCATTAACCATTCAAGAGATCCATCGTATCGAAGCTCTCCTGAATCAGAGTGAGGAGACGAAACGAAGAAACGGTTATTTGTCAGACATTTTCAAGCAAAAAGTCAGGATCGAATTGATCACTTATCATTACCTGTGAAGAAGAAAAAAAACCACACAAAACATGGATACCTGGGAATTTTATTACCTTTTGAACCACAGTTCGTACACGGCTTCTTGGAATCCTGTCGTCTGTGCTAAAGATGAACTCCCTCATCGGAAACCTGAAGACCATCAAGCTTATGTCATCGACACGGACGACAGTCATCTCCCAGGAACCCACTGGGTAGCCGTCTACTTTCCTCAAGAAGGATGTGTGGAATATTTCGATTCGTACGGATTGCCCCCTTTGGAAGACGATATCATCGACTTTATGAGAAGAAATGCTCAGACTACCCGATTCAATAATGTGAAATTACAAGGCACAGATTCCTTGGTGTGCGGACAGTACTGTGTGTATTTTCTGCATCATCGCAGCCTGGGCTATTCCTTAGAACATTTAGTGACTCATTTTGATCCTCGTTCTTCTTCTAGAAACGATGTGAAAGTAGATCGATGGTTTTGTGACCATTATGCTTATCTTTTGTCTCAAGCTAGGAAACGTAGTGTCCATCAATGGCCTAATGACTTCCAACAGTGGAAATCACAATTTCATTCACAACGTTGTCAGCCTTGTTTAAAGTAGAGTATGAATTGAAAAAAAATTGTTTGTCATTTGAAAAAATGTTTGATGTTATATGGTTGGATTATTGTTAAAAAATGTTAGAGTTGTTGGTCAGTGTTTAGTGATTTTGAATAAAAAATGTTGTGTTTTGAAAAAAAAATGCCTTTGTCTTTTGTTTGGCTATAAGAATGTTGATTTATGCTCTTTTGACTTCTTACTATCCTTCTCATGACACTCATTGAACGTTGCGGCTCGAAAAAAAAAAACCGTAGAGGGATGTTTTCCTTCACGTCCGCGCTTTGACTTTAAGAACCGGGGCAGTTTCCAGTCTAACCATCCATTGTCGACTCATCCTCCTACGAAAATGTGCTCCAAACTAGCTAAGCTAAACGAAGCCTACGTGAATTTGCATAGGGTCAGACACAGTCTGATACCGAAGCCTGAAGAGATAGAGAATGTGAGAATGCTAAAAGTCACGAAGACCTGATAGAAGAGCTCTTCAGAGAAGAAGTGAACAGGGAGAAAGAAGAATGGACAGAGAAGTACAGACTTCAGAGGCAGCAGCAACAACAACAACAGCAGCAGCAACAGCAGCAGCAGGAACCTGAACCTGAGAGAGGCGTTGTCGATTGTCGTATCGACACCAAAGAGTTCTTCTTCTCTTTCCGAAGAAGCAGACCTATCGTCAGAAAGTCTATCCTCAGAGGACGTAGCATTCTTAAAAACTAAAAGATTGCCATAGCAAACAAAAAAAACCCCCAACCCTCCCCCCCAAAAAAACCCAGCCCTTTTCAGGGCTACCCCAATACTCTAGAAAAGAAATAACAATCGATTTGCCAATGTGTGTAGGTAGAGTAGTGTGAATATAAACACTAACTCTTTTTTATAGTGAGAGGGTATGTGTTTGTGTATAGGATTGTGTGTTTGTAAGTGCTCACGTACGTTGGTGTGGATAGTAGATTAAGATCATGTTTTTTTTTTGGTGTTTGAGGTGTGGGGAGAGTAGATTTGGGGTTTGATTGATTTGAGTATGTGAATAGTCTATTGAAGTGATTAATGAAATTTTTTTTTAGAATAGGAATGGGTAGTATAAAAAAGTGAGTGAGTGTTTCTTTTAGGTCCGCGCGTTGTTTTGGTTATGATCTAGGTAAGATCAATTTTGTTTTAGGGGATGTTTTCCTTCACGTCCGCGCTTTCACTATAAATTGAAACTCGCTGGGCAGTCTAGCTACCCTTGTTGACTGATCATCACCACCAGAATGAACACCAGACTAGCAAAACTTCTTGAACTTCATGTACACCTGGAATATGCCAGGCATATAGTGAATGAGCTGGCTGCAGAGGCCCTAGTAGAGGAGGGAAGGATGAAAGAGGAGGAGAGAAGAAACAAAGAAGAGGAGGAGAGAAGAAACAAAGAAGAGGAGAGAGGAAATTTCAGAATCCCAGAGACAGAAAATTGGCATTCTGAAGCCACTTATCCCGCCTCTGCTCTTCCCCCAAAACGAGTGAAAAGAGACTGGGGAAGAAGATGTTTGTGTGGTGCCAGGCCTGGAAGGTGCCATCATTAACCAGGTGTCATGGAGTTCAAAAACAAACAGCCCTTTTCAGGGCTACCCAATACTCTAGAAAAGAAATAACAATCGATTTGCCAATGTGTGTAGGTAGAGTAGTGTGAATATAAACACTGACTCTTTTTTCATAGTGTGAGGGTATGTGTTTGTGTGTTTGTGTTTGTGTTTGTAACCGCTCACGTACGATTGTGTGAATAGTAGATTATGGGTTTGTTTATTGTTTCTTAGCGTATATGGAGAGTATAGTTTGGGTTTTGTAACCGCTCACGTACGATTGTGTGGATAGTAGATTATGGATTTAGTTTTAATGCTTTGCGTGTGTAAATAGTAGATTTGGGGCTTGTTAAATGTTGCTTCACTTATGTGGATAGTATATTATATAAAATGAGAAAAGTAGGGGATGTTTTCCTTCACGTCCGCGCTTTCACTATAAGAACCCACAAGGTTTGATGTTCAAACCATTCTACAAAGAATAAAAAAGAAGATGGAAGTGTCCCAACTGTTCAGTGATTTAAGGCATGTTTATTTTTGGATGGTGGATGGTGAATATGGAGTTGAAAGGATTGAAAGAGATTGGAGGTTAAGAACCAGTGTGCACTATGTGAACGAACTAAAATTAGCCAGGGAGATGATAGAAGGATTAATTGAAGAAGAAGTGAAGAGACTGAGAGGGCTAATAAATCCCCCTTATGTCAGAGTGGGAACATTAAAAGAGGCCCTGGAGAAGGTAGAAGAAGTAAGAAGGTTTCTGGAAGAGATAGAAAAAAGGTCAGAGTGGCCCTTTGTCAAAAGGAGTGTTGAAAGATTGAAAAAAGGGGAAGAAAAGATGAGAAAGGTGATAGATGAAGAAGTGGAGAAAATAAAGGACAGGTGGGCAAAAGATAGAAAAGAAGAAGAAAATAGAAAGAAAAAGGAAGAACTAGAGAAACTGAACGCTAACTGGATAAAAATCCAACAGAAGTTCCGAGCCATGGGTCACCCGGACTGGATACCGGAAACAGAAAAGAAGAAGAAAGGAATGATGGCAAAAGTTAGAAGATGGCTACAGAAGTGGAGGAAATAAAAGAGGAAGATGTTGATGAAACTAAAGGCCCTTTTCAGGGCCACCCACATTTCTCGAAAAGAGATTGACTTTCCATTGCCTACCACTTTTTAAATTTTTTTTTTAAAAAAAAAAATCCCATGTTCAACTCCCCTTGTCCCTATACAGGCCCAAACTCTATTCCCCATGTTCAATTCCCCTTGTCCCTAGACAAGCCCAAACTCTATTCCCCATGTTCAATTCCCATTGTCCCTAGAGTGACCCAGCAATATCTCCCATGTTAAATTTCCATTGTTCGAATGCCTTTGTCCCTAGAATGTCCCTAGCATGGATATTTCCTTTCTCCAATGATAAATTCCCTTGTCCCCAGAGTGACCCAGGGTTTTTTTACCCATGTTAAATTTCCATTGTCCCTAGAGTGACCCAGGATGTTAAATTTACATAGTCCCCAGAGTGACCCAAGGGTGTTTTTAATGGTAATTCCCATTGTCCCTAGGGTGACCCCTTTCACTACTCACATATTTTGTCTGAAAAAGTTGTTGAGAACACAAATTGGAGCGGAAAATGTTACGGAAAGTGGCCACATGAAGCTGGGTCTATTCAAGATTACAATTGTGGGATTCATGCGCATTTGTAAAGGAACGCACTAAAAAATCATCTGGATTATATTTTCGAGCTTAAGAATTTGCTTATTAGATCCCTCCATATTGAAAATATTTCTACTTTTCTGCAAACGCAGAGTCGGTAGGCGATATTAAAGATGTTGAGGAATTTCAATTTGAACGCGCGCTGCAATGATAAATTGGAAACAATTTCCATCGAAGATAATGATTTGTAATACATTCGAAAAAGAAGTATTTTGGCTCCTGAGTGTTTAGTTTGTGATTGAATATTCAAGCTAAATGAATCCAGATTCACACTCAATATTATTATCTCAACCAAATGTAAAAGTCTAATTTCTGAAAACATAACTCATTGTCATTGAATTTACTTACATAAAATTAGTATCATCCGCCTTTTCTTAGTTGAGCAAGTCTAGCAAATGTTTATATGAAAGGTGTGTGTATGCAATGATTACCATAGAAAAGGGAAGTAAACCTGTGAGCTCAACCCATCCTCCTTCACGGACTTCAATTTTTAAAAATATTTTCTTTGAAAAGGACCAAAGGGATTTTAAATCTTTACAAGGTTGAAGACGCTGTTTATGATTAGATATCTCCCCTCTCCCCGTCCTTTATTTAATAAGAATTAGCCAACCATATTCTCCATGTAGAAGAAGTCGGTGATTGTGTGTGTGTGTGTGTGTGTGTGTGTGATATATATATATATATATATATATATATATATATATATATATATATATATATATATCCTAGACAGGATGAGATAATAAAGATGGGTGTAAGAGACAAAATACTAGAAACATGAGGAGTGGCAAGACATCTGAAAACCATGTAGCTAAAATTGTAGTGGAATAAATTGTGGAGGGGACTTCAGGATATGTACGTGTACGCTCGTAGGGTTATATGGAGAAGGAAACACCTCAGAAACACAGATTGTTTGAACACTCTTCTGTTAAAAATAAATATCTTGAATTCCATGGAATTTATTTTGGCTAGTATATCATTGTTTCCTTCAGTGGACTGTTTATATGGTCACAAGCAACTAATTATTTTATGAATTAATTATTTTATTAACTATGAAATTAGCATATGTGAGTCGTATATTAAATGCTTCATTTAAAAAAAAGATGAGTCGCTTAGATATCATTAATGGTTTAAGAATTTTTCTGAAATTTGTTGACTTATTTTTAAATGGTTTCAACTCTCTCCGCCTATGGAACAATATTGCAAAAAGACATGAAAATATTTTTTCGCTGATAATCAATAATATATTTAACTTGGGATTTCATTAACACCGATAGGAACCAGATTCATATTCTGCATCAATAAAAAGATTTGTTGTCTCAGCTGTAAACTCAAAACCATGTTATTTTTTAACCCAATATATAATGTATTACAAAATATTTGTGAGATACACCATATTCCATATGACCATCAATTCATAAAAAGGTATTGCTTTTGGGGTTTAGTGCCATTTCTCAGTGTAAGATAGGTTATATGCGGCAGCCAGAATAAGTGGGTGGAAGAACCCTGGAAAACCCCGGTAAGAACTACCAGTCAATGGGAAGCTACTGGCAGCTTTCACACATATCCCAAGACTTGAACCCACGTGGACAGAGGTAAGATGGCAATGATGGTGAAGTTGAGGTCTTTAGACCACTCGGCCAACTGATGACCCTTCATCAGAAGTAGCACGATATATTGATAATGACCACTATGGTGGCATATTGGATGTTAATTCAGGACCGTTTAAAATTAAGACCAACTAGATAGACATTTCAGACCTTAGTGAAAACCCCATATTGATATTACCATCGATTTATTAGCAGTAACGAATAGATCTTCATCATGGCTGCCACAATGGATATATTGGATGTCAGAAATGCTCCAGTTTCATCAAGATCAAGTTGTCATAAAATGTCTTCTGGTGAAACCCCGTGATGATAAGACCATCCATCCAGAAGTAAAAACAACAACATGATTTACGAAAAGGTTAAAGTGATGGCCATATTGGAAGGTTATGAAGCACTTTGTTTTAATTTAGGAGCAGGCAGACTTGGAATTGAATGTGTGTGTGTGTGTGTGTGTGTGTGTGTGTGTGTGTGTGTGTGAAATTTCAAGGCAACCATACAGGTAGCTTAAAATGAGTTGTGAGAAGACATTTGTGCTAATGGACAGATAATGCATAATTGGACATCTTCTAAACTCTTCGAGAAAAAATTAGTAAATTATACAGAGGACTTGCAACACCAATTTATTATCATCTGGTGATGCAAAAATAACAGTGACAACTAGCTATGTTCAAGTGGGGGATAAGGGGCTTTATCCAGCTTTAAGAAAATAACATTGGACCAAGAGTCCAAAACAGATTGTTGTTTCTTTTTGTTTTTGCACCATGCATTGCGTGACAATTTCATTCATGGAAATGCCGGTATCTGCAAAATTGTAGCCTCGAAACCGGGAGTGTCTGGACTTATTATACTTTTTGAGAATGATTTTACGCGAGTAAACTTACAATGAAACCGTCAAATTAAATATGAAACCTCATAATTCGCCAAAGTCACACTCAACACGTACATTTTAGAAGAAAAAACATTTTAAACCTTTATTAAGAAATTTTATATTTGCAACTGATACAGCTTTGTCAGAAATCGAGTTTTGCACGAAGTGGGTCAGACTTGGAATCAAAACCATTGCATTGCCAATATGGCAAAAGTAGTACATGTAGTGACGTCATATTTAAGGCTAAAAAATGTTGCCTTACAAATGAATGTCAACTTTTGAACAAAATAAACAAACTGCAAAACAGTTACACAACTTTTCAATCACCATATATGCAATTTTAATAGATTTAATTGCCAGCTTAATAATACATATTAATTAACCCGTTCACCATTGCAAGGAGTGTAGTCAACTGTTATCTGGATTTTTAATTTACTACCATTTTTCGGTTGTTGTTGTTGTTGTTGTGGGGTTTAACGCCATTTTTCAGCACACGGTAGGCCATATATGGCGGCCAGTATTAATGGTGGAGGAAGAAACCGGGAAAACCCCAGAAAGAACCACCGACCCACGAGAAGCTACTGGCATGCTTTCTCACATATCTACATTGGCTGAATCTGAGACTCGAACCGGCGCAGACAGAGGTGAGATGGCAGTGATCCGTAACGGCGAACGCTTTAGACCACTGGGCCACTCGGGGCCCCACCATTTTTCGGTACAAGTGCACGTGAAATTGAAACATGAATAAAATGCATTATAATTCTTTGATTTGCCTCGAGAATACTTTTAATTAGGAGTAAAAGCGACACGAATTTTTATGTACAATCAGGGACGATTTTATTCAAAATTCCTTTTCCTATGAAAAACACTGTTACTAGAAGCACTGAAATATGCCCCAAAACCGAAATATACATCGAAATACACAATTATTTACATATCTTAGGTGCATAGATGTCAGTATCCGCCCTGATATTATGAGTTGTAATCGTTTTCGTAATAGTACTAAATAAAATAAACATTGATTTAAGCGAATTTGATGTTAATAATTCCTATAAAAATCACGTAATTCAAAGTTTATTTTGCCTTTTTATTATTATTCCAACACATGCAACTCATAATGCCCGTATCTTCATGAGTATTTGGATACAAAATTTGTGTATTTTTGTTTTTGAGCGTATTTCCGTGTTTCTAGTAACATGGAGAAACGTGTTTTCACTATGTTTTATTTATATAAAAAAAATGAACATCACACTGTTTATTTAGTTTAATGTGGCATAACAAGATTGTTTAAAACTTTTACATGTTTGCAAATTCCTACTTTTATACACGAAAAATGCCGATCTCCAACTGATTGACATTACAACTATATGTCAGTTTTAAATGTCAAATTATGGTTAGCTCCTGGCATGATGTCTTAGGCCTAGAGATTATGAAGCAACTAAATGTATAAATATGTAATAAAGAGACCATGGCAGATTGCAAAAAAGTTAACATTGCTGCTAGAAAATGCATTTTTCAAATATCTTGAGTACAACTACGATAACAGTCACAATATTATACTAAAGACAACGAAGGGCGTGTATGCGTTCAATATAGATCATTTTAGTAATGGGTGTCCTTTTTTTTTTACAAATTTGATTCTACATACCTTTTTAAATTGCATTTATTCACCATATTTGAATCCTCATATATCCATATTCCTTTGGAAGGTCATTATTTACAGGCCCAAAAGTACCTACGGCAAAATCGATCTTAAAATACGTGGAAATTTTGGACGAGATAGACCTACAGGTGTACTCCAGTACAATCCGGATTGAATGTCGCGAACTGTGATGTACGATGAAAGCTACGCACGTTGATCAACAAATTCGTACTACTCCATATTGTGACGATTAGACTAGACGTGCTCTTTTTAATAACCTGGTTTGAACCTTTCCACTATTGTATAAGTCAACAGCGACCGACAATTTTCGTCTGGAAGTTTCTTGACAGTTTAGGTACAAATGCATTCAATAAATTAGGATAGACTTCGGTTAATCAAACATGGTAGTAAATTTTAAAATATTTTAGATTTAAGACGAGCAAATGCACATACACGACTTGTACAAATTTCGCTTTTATAATTATAATAATAGCAAGTTATAATAACACCTGTGTATCTACCATACCAAGAAATAATGTTTAAACATTGGGCAGATGACAATAAAAATAATTAGCTGTGCATGGTCGTTACAATATGTACATGGTATAGTGTCACTGCCTGTGACGTTATTAAGAAGGAACGAATACTCCACTTAGTAAGATGTAAACAAACGTACGTGACCAAACATCATCATATCCATCATAATCTAGGAGCATGAACAGTGTATGTCATTACCTGGGTGACCCCTCTCCAACTGATTCTGATGTGAAAAGGAATTCCCCATTCATTCTGTTTCCAAATTCATTTGCCATAGCTCTTTACTGTTCAATTCAACAATCACGTATAAAAAGAAAAGAGGCAGTTCCTCTTCTTTGTCAGACCTTATAAATACCCAGTATGTCACGTGATATTTCATATACTTTGTGATTGGACAGCCGATTGGAATGTTCCACTGTGAAAGATAGCCCATTTTAGTTCATAAAGAAATGTTTGTTCACACATTGAAACAAATGAATGACAAGAATAGTTTAATATTATTTCGCTTCACATAATTATTAAATATTTAATAGAAACATAAATTAAAACTTGCCTGTCTTTAAATTAAATAATTATGAATATAATCTATCAGTCCCATAAGGGTCATACCATGTTAATACCGCCGTGTACAGGGTTGTCGGGATACGAGAAGGTGAGTTATACTGTCTTTACAGGGTGGACATTGTTCTTTGTCAGTGCATTGGGACTTCCTAGATGTTATATTTGCAAAGTGGTAAATTATCTTGACTTTATAACAGAAAAGTCATTAAAATTAACCCATATGTCGATATTCGAGCTCAAGAAGTAACTACTGACACACCGTGCCATGCACTTCATGGCACATACTAGCGACTATATCCTAGGCACTGAGTTCTTTTAAACACAATCGCGATGTTGAGGCCTAGTTCTTGTATTGATGAACAAAGTTGCCGAAGCCAGTCTTAGTCTTAGTCAAGATTAATCGTATTTGCCCTTTAAACCTCATTGACTGCCAATGTTGCTAATATGGCCGACATTTGCGACCATACCACAGGTCAGGAGGGTATCAGGGGAAATGTTCATTCAAAATGTGATTCATTCACGAATAACAAGTCTTTTGATAAATGGATATATTTACAATATTTTTCTTTTACGATTTTAAAAGCGGCCCCGAGTGACCGAGTAGTCTAAAGCGCTCTCCGTTACGGAGCCATCTCACCTCTGTCTGCGTAGGTTCGAGTCTCGGATTCGGCCAGTGTGGGTATCTAATAAAGCTTGCCAGTAGCTTCTCCAGGATCGGTGGTTCTTTCTGGGGATTTCCCGGGTTCTTCCTCCTCCTTTAATACTGGCCGTCATGTATAGCCTATCTTGTGCTGAAATATGGCGTTAAACCCTACAACTACAACAACGACAACAACAACAACGATTTTAAAAGAAGGAGGTGAAAAATCTTTCCCGGGTTCTTCCTCCTCCTTTAATACTGGCCGTCATGTATAGCCTATCTTGTGCTGAAATATGGCGTTAAACCCTACAACTACAACAACGACAACAACAACAACGATTTTAAAAGAAGGAGGTGAAAAATCGGTTTCCTCAGCATCTTCAAAATATGGGTGATTTTATTTTGCATTATCCCTACGTTTTTCTCTTAAGCACGTATTATACTGGAGGTAAAATACCATTGCTTCCACTCTCTGTCAATTCTTCCCAGTGGTAGATATGCTAAATGGTATAGTAGTTATAACTGAAAAAACATAAACTCATGTATTCATAAATTGAGGTGCAAAACAATTGACAAACATTTAAATTTATAGAACTGAGCACGTGATTGACTTAGTTTTTATCATTTTGTCCTTGATAGTGAATAAAATCCTTCCAGACTGTTCATCTTGTCAACAAACTATATTTATAAATAATAACATACTAAAATATATTTCCAAGTCGAGAATTTTCTATTGAAATATCTCTATGGAAAGTTAGTAAATCTTGCTTTCCTCAATATTCCCAACACTTTATTAATATTTGTTACATATGTTACTAGATTTGAGGGGCCCCGAGTAGCCGAGTGGTCTAAAGTTATTGATCACTACCATCTCACCTCTGTCTGCGTGGGTTAGTGTCTCGTTATTGGCCAATGTGGGTATGAGAGATAGCTTGCCAGTAGCTTCTCCTGGGTCGGTGGTTCTTTCCCGGGTTTTCCCGGGTTTTCCCGGGTTCTTCATCCACCCTTTTATACTGGCCGCCGTGTATAGCCTGTCTTGTCCTGACATATGGCGTTAAACCCTACAACAACAGCAGCAACAACAACAACAGCAGCAGCAATTAAATTGGAACCATAATTTTACCTTTTCCTTACCAGAAATCTTATTAATCATTAAAAGCTTGGAATAGGTTGTAATGTATTTAATCATAATATCTGGATGAAATTACGTCTCAAGCCAGAATTGCTTAAATTGGAGAAAATAGGGTGAAGTCGGTATAACAAGTTTAAAATAGTCGCAATTGACTAGTATTTTTGTATATATTCGTGTGAGAGTATTAAAATGATGAAGAAATATTATTGAAAGTTTTTTTTAATAAATATTAATGCTTTTTAGTTTTAACTTCACCACGGATGACATATTTTATAATATGAAATGTGAATCTTGAAAGTAGGATATATTCTAAAATTAGCACCATCTGCCATAGGAGAGGTCATCATTTCATTTGTTTATGCAGTGAACTATTTGACAGGATGGTTAATGTTGTTAGTAATATAACAATCTATTTCTACTGATGCTTCATAATAGGTCACAAAAATTCAGTTTTGCTCTCTTTTGTTTTCGGTATGAATTCTTGACATGAATTTCATAGCTAACAATGTTGATTCTGAGTAGTGGTGATCATGAAATTAGCACTAAAATTAAATACAGAACATACGACTTCATTTCTTATCTTAATACTATCCAATTTGAAGTGAAAGATTGACACAGAAGTCAACATTTTATTTTTTAATTATTCCATTGCACTTAAATAAAACAAGTTTCAGATAATGTCATGAAATTAATGCAAGGCAATGTAAAGAACACCTTTTGGGGCAGGTTAAGTGAAATGGAAGACTAGAAGCAGACCATTTCTTCATGATAACCCCCTTGCTTAGACCATGTACGCATTGGGATTCTCCAACATACGTGAATTATGTAACAACGCTTTACTTCTAATGAATCAAATCGTATTTTTGTAATAATATTCTATTTCATGCTTCTTATGTTGAAAACGGAATATAGTTTTATTATGCAAACTTAATTGGTATTATGGTAGCTGATTAAACAGTTAAATTTGTTTCATATTAACGATTGGTGGGGCTAAAAATTATCCAAAATTACTTTGTTTCACAGTGAACATTTTTTTCCAGATTTTGGGAAGGAGGCCAGGATGTTGATTCCAATGATTCAAAACAAAATAATTTTGAAATATGCGAAAATATACAAAAATATGGTCACTTTTTACAGTGAACATAAACTGTGACAAACATGTGTACAGTTCTGATCATGTTAATGTATACTCACGAAGAGCTTCTAAAAATCATTTATGTTTTCCATGGTGACAGTTGAATTATTGCAAAGGGACATAACTATTCAATCTACTTGGGGAATGCGTAGATTGGTCTATTAAAATACCATTTTAAATAGTTTAACCCTTTACATCATGTAAGCGCCTTTGGACGCCTCTACTACATTGTCATGGAATCTCCTTTGGAGGCCTCTATCCGATTCGCATGGAAGCGCCTTTTGACGCCTCTTCACCATTCTCATGGAGGTTCCTTTCGACCCCTGCGCTTTAAATCCGCCATTTTGAGCAGGTTTTCGTAACGCCATCTTCGGCGACCCCCCCCCCCCCAATTAGGTACTACATTTATTGGTGTGAATAAACATTACGTCAGATCACGTGGTCGCTGTTTGAGATCAGCCCAAAATCTGCTATTTAAAGTAACTGGGTCGTATTATCCACTCCCCGTTTGCGCTTTTCTTTCTATGCTATGTGCGATTGTCTATCACCAGGAAATATAAAGACGCTTTTAATCAAAGTAATCTCTGTTTCAAAGTGATCTACATGTGGTCTAAACAATAATACACCAAAAGCTTGTTTCAAAAATATTAACATTTCCTATATATTTAACTGAAAAATTATTTCAGTTTTCTCAGAATTTTAAGGGGAATTAATCCCCAAAAATCGGGGTCCAACTTTTCTTGAAATTTTATATTTTTTCTTTGAATAATAAAAACCATTATACATATTTTTCTTATTAAAAGCATGACAAGATGCATGTGCCAGTTCACTCAATTCCAATTAGAAAATGTCTGCCAAGTACTGTACAATGCAGTATGGTGTATAACACTTTACAATCTTGTAGTTTTCACAAGGTAAAAATATCTGCGGCTGCCAGTTACAATCTTAAACATATGCACATATATGTATAAAAGCAACTATTATTAACTTTTGTTCCTCTACAAAAATACCAAAACAATTTGCTAGAATAAAAAATATTAAGAATACAACAAAAAAAAAAACATGACAAATGTTCAGATACTAGTCTTGTTCACTCTGACACAAGGTCTACAAACATAGAAATGATTTCCCCAACAAAAGTGCCTGAAAAAGCCTATAACAAAACGTGACCAAACTATGATGAATTGACAGACAAGATTCTAAAAATAATCCAAATTTTCAGATGACACAGGTGGATCAAGCTTGAGCAAACTTTCCAAAGACTGAAATGGCCAGTTTGGAATGGGATGACTCGAGTCTTCAAACAGGATATCACCTTCTAGGAACACTAGGTGTACATACACATCTGAAAGACAATTTATGCTCAAAATTTATTTCAATTGTATGGAATTAGTACATATTAATTTTTATCAAACTTGTTTAAAGTATCATTTGAGTTTTGTTGAAAAATGAATTTATGCACTTATGATGTTTATGTCGATATTCACATGTTTTCATTTTCTTAAGGGCTTGAACATTATTTTAACTATTGTAGGAACAATTTGGGACAAGGGCATTCTATATTTCCTATATATCATACTCACTGCAAAATCATTAATAAACCAGTAATGATTACTAACAAGCACTATTACCGTGAATTTAGAGGGGTGGTGGGCTGCAAAACGCCCATCGAATCTTTAAATACTGAAATTGGCATATAGACCGGGGTTTGAAACTATAAACTAATGAATAACTGGTTAGAGTAATTAAATTGACAGTAAATATCAAAATAAAACAACACAAAATAGAAAAACTTTCGGTCAGGTTGTGTATTCATGCGTATGGCTATTTATTGTGCAATGCGTATTGCATTCTCCACGTAAAGTTGCATCCCCAAATAATGTTCAGAAACAGCAACGGTATTAGAAACATAATTTATAAGAGCTGTGCAAATAGTTTCCATTTAATGCATCCTAAATTAAACGTTCGTTGAAAATAAGTAATGTAACAACCGATTATCACTAACCTAACGTAAACATGAGATGAGCCATAGCTACAATTTTACTCCAGGAGACCAATTATCGTGGAATCTTCATTTCAAACTTCGGCATATTAACTCATTGCAAAAGACAAGATTTCGGGCTCACTCAATGCAGAAAGAAATGTTTTATCTATTTGACATAAGGGCATGTGCAGTGTACTGCCATAAGTGACCAAGATTAGTTCATATCACCACACTGATATATAGCACCTCAACAACATGGCTCAGGTCTTCACGAGAGAGATCAGCACCATTTTTCAGTAAGGTAGAGCCTCCCTAGGAACTATTTTCCTATCCCATTGTCACCTTTTGTAGCTATCGACATTGAAACGGAATGCATTTTTGCTATAAAACATGGTAGTGGTCCCATCAGAACTTTAAATCTGAATGTGCTATTAGTTATGGAAACAACTGCCTAAGTACACAATAAATATGGAACATAGTACCTGTCATTGTTTCTTTAGTGTGTACACCTATATGCATCTGGACAGGCATATTGCTCTTTTCTGCCAAAATCACTATGAGCTGTGTTGCTTCACTACCCCTGGGAAAAATGTTATCAGTTGTACAGACCCAAACTACCATTTGTTTTAAATACCATTATTTAGTCAAATTTTCTTTCTAAAATTTGTCAAACTGAGTTTTAAAACTTGTATGAAAATTTAAGTTTTCAATAAAACTTAGTTTTTAAAATTTAAATGTTTATTTAAAATGCCATTAAAATTTAATTTATCAATATTTGTAATTTTCAACAAACTATCAGACAGGTTTTATCATATATTACAAATAGGTTTTTACTGCATTGAAAAATTCCTATAATTAAGGAAGATATAGCAAATTTAGTTTTGGTTTCTCAAGAGCACTTGGACCAAAGATTGCACCCTGTGGAACACCAGCACTACATACTTTCTGACAGGTGTCACATGTTTTGTTTGCAGGGAAATTCAGAAAGACTCCATGTATAAAGTTGAAATAGGTGTAGCAAGCAAATATACAAGTTCGACTAAAATTGGCGTCAAAAGTGGGGCCTGTCAGGAATCGGGTCAAAATTAGTACTTCCAGTTCAATACCCACAAATGTAGTTCTAGTATATTTTTAGAACATTTTTCCTCTCTCATTTTGGTGGTGATGGAAGAGTTTTATTTATACATTTTTGGAAGGGACTTAAATGTAATTGTTTATTCTTGATAATATGAGCTCGGGGTGTTGTTGTCTGTGTGTATTTCGGCGACAGTGCACAGTGAGTAATAAGGCCTTGGTGATGATTTGGAAGTGAAATATGTGTTCTGTTTACATGCTGCTCTGTTGACAGTCCAGCATCTCAAAAAAGAGCAGGTCAACCTTAGACAAGAACTTCACCGTGAAGTCATCTTTGAAGGTATTTTAGATTGACATATGATTTGCATTGATTGTCACACAGTCGAAATGTCAGTACTGAGAAACAAATGTAGACAACATATAGTAAAATTAATTGTGTTCCTTGTCCTGTCAGTGCAGTATTGAAGTAAATTTTAAATTGGTATAAAATCTGTATTATCAATGAAAGACACATGTAATTTGAATATATTTTGTATATTGACTTTGAAACTATAAAATAATAAAATTAAAAGTAAAAAAGTAATTTTGATTTTAAAAATTTTAATGAAATTTAAAAGAAAATAAAAAACAATTATAAAAAATCACCCCACCCCCCGCAAAGTTCATATGTAATATTTTTCGAAATGATATTAAATGTTTTCAGTCTGTATATATTCCTGCACCATAGGAACAAATGTAGAGAACATATAGTAAAATTAATTGTGTTCTATGTTCATAAGTAACCTAGATTAGTTCATAACACTACACTCATATATAGCACCTCAAAGATATGGCTTACGTATTCGTGAGAGAGATTGGCACCATTGTTCAGTAAGGTAAAGCCTCCCTGAAACTATATTTTCCTATCGCATTGTCGCCTTTTGTGATTATCCACATTGAAATTGAATCCATTTTGTATATAAAACTTGATAGTGGTCGCATCAGAACTTTAAATTTGAGTGCGCTATTAGTTATACAAACAAATGCCTTAGAACCGGAGACAATAAATGTGGAACATAGCACCCTCTCGTTGTTAGCTTCCAAAATCATTGTGAGCTATCCTGTTTCACTACCCCACGGAAAAAATGTTATCAGGTGTACAGTCCCATACTCCCATTTGTTTGAAATAACATTCATTAGTCAACTTTGCTATCTAAAACTTGTCATATTGTCTTTTAGAACTTGTATGAACATTTTTTTTATTATAAAAATTAGTTTTTACAATTCAAATGTTTATTTAAATTTCCAATAAATTTAATTTATCAACTTTCTTAATTGCAGAAAACGTTCAGTCAGGCCTTATCTTGTGTTACAATAAGGTTTTTACTTCACTGAAAAATTCCTATAATAAAGGAAGATGTAGCAAATTTAGTCTTTGTTTCTCAACAGGAGTTGGACGGAAACTTGCACCCAGTGGATCACCAGCAATACACACTTTCTAACAGCTGTCAAATGTCTTGTTTGCAAGGAAATTTAAAAAGACTTCAGGTAAAATGTTGTGGCATTCAAATATAAAAGTTTGACTAAATTTGGCCATAATACAAAATTGGCCTGTTAGGATTCAGACCACGTTTAATGTTCCGGTTCAGTACCCACCAATGCAGTCGCAGTCTATTTTTAGAGCATTTATTTCCTCTATCCATTTGGTGGTGATACAAAAGTTAGATTTAGGCATTCTTGGTATGGTTTTAAAGGGAATTGGTTATTCTTTTAAATGAGTGTTTTTGTTGTGGTTGTCTGTGTATGTTTCGGCGACAGTGTACACTGAGTAATAATGTATTGGTGATGATCATGAAGTTAATCTGTGTTCCATTGCACTGCGGGTTTCTTTACAGTCCATCCTCTCCAAAATATGACGGTCAACTTATGACATGAACTACTCAGTAAAGTTATCTTTGAAGGTATTTTAGATTAACATATAATTTGTGTTGATTGTCACACAGTGAAAAGTTCAGTAGTGAGAAACAAATGTAGCGAATATATGGTACAATTAATTGTGTCCTGGATGATATTGAGTGCAGTATTGATTAAAGTTTTAATTGGCATCACATCTTTATTATTAACGACAGACGCGTGAAATTGTAATATGTTATGAATATTGACCTACAAAATATAAGAACAAATATAAAATTAAAACTTATTTTTTTAATTTAAATGAATTTTCTTTTTAAAATTAAATTAAAATTTTGCTCCCCAAAATGCACATATCTAATATTTTTTGGGAATGATGTTAGGTAACAGTAGATATATGTATTCCTACACCAGATACAAGATGCAATGATGGCTATTTGTCAAATTGTGTCAAAGGAAATATGTTTGTAAGTCAAAATGAGGCCTTCATTTAAAATACACGAAGACAAAATTATATTTGATATTGTGCCTTTAGGACATTCAAACTATTGTGTTGGGGTCCAAACAGTTAATATATGTGTCTATTATGAGGTAATTTCCTGAGTAACACATACCTGTTTATAGAGCTTCCAATAATTGTTTATAAACATAGTCATAAGGTATTTAATAAGAGGACAGAGACACAAAATTTACACTAGAACCTTTTCAAGTTCTCTAATAGATCATTTTAATCTGTCAGAGAATGAAAATCGGGTCAAAGGGATAAAATGAACTTTCTCCAGCTATATCTACCCTTGTATGTAAGAAAACAGTCAAATGATATTATTTGAACGCAATATGCATTTCATTTTATTGTTCAATTTGGTTAAGGTTTTCATTGATGTAGTGCGGTATTGTGGCCTATATATATTATAGGAATTCTAACGAGTTATTTTGCTTTATGCATTATTAATCATTAATAACATTTTTAACTGACACTCTAAAAATTATGCAATCGATATTCAAACAGATCATTTAAATGTAACTATATACAGCTGATATTAACATGGTTACATATCCCACATGAGCAGATATCCATATAATTTATAATGTTTGGGATCCAAATAATACATTCGATAGATGATATGCGCTGTCACTGTACCTAAAATAAATCTGTAAGGTACATATCTGGCTGTGTTTACTTATAATATCCCAAAATGCTATTATCATCATGACTATGCTTTTGTGTTGTAACATATTTCAATTTGGTACTTTGACAGATACCGGTATTGTGGCATCAGCTTATGTCTGATTCCATTGAATCATTGAACTTAATAATTGGTAACTAACACTCTTAAAAATACCCTAAATATGTTCAAACATATCATTTGAAGTATGTTTGCACATTTGATCTTAACAATTACATTGCAGATGTCCCACATATGCCAATATTCATTCTTGTTTACAAGTTTTGAGGATCAGAATTTCACATTTAGTTGATGATATAGGATCTATTGGTACCTTTAGCTGATCTGTATGGCAACATTTGGCTCTATTCACTTGCAATATCCAAATTTCCCTCATGAATACGATTTCTTATAGTAATATATTTACTGAGTACATTGTCACTCGACTTTCCTGTGTACTTGTATGAATTAATGTTTGCACCAAGGAACAAACCTCAATGTCCCAACATTGATTTAAACGTTATGATATGTAGTCTACTTAATGAGTTGTTTAGCCTGTAACTGGCTAAATATGCTTATAGAAACCTGATACATTGTTGGGATGAATGTATCGCTTTAATTCATGCCTATTGCTTTACACTTCAGAGTGTCACTCTGGCAAGTTAAATATTTTCCCCCGTTCTTGCAACCTTAATGTTATTTTGAAATGTACATATCTAACACATTTTGCCTTCATTTACCAAAATGTTACTGTTTATATAATTAAGTGCAACATGTTATACCATTTAAGGTCAAGCCTGGCATCTTGAACAAAGTCTTAAAGTTCGAGCAGTTAGGAAGCTCTCTAGTAGACCGGTGGTGAATGCAAGTTTCATAAGGAAATGTGCAGTGTACTGCCATAAGTGACCAATATTAGTTCATATCACCACACTGATATACAGCAAATCAATGACATGGCTTAGGACTTCATGAGATAAATTGGCACCATTGTCCATTAAGGTAGAGATTTCCCGGAACTGTATTTTCCTATCATATTGTCGCCTTTTGTAGCTATCGACATTAAAATTGAATGCATTTTTGCAATAAAACTTGGTAGTGGTCCCATCAAAACTTTAAATTTGATTGCGCTATTATTTATAAGAACAACTGCCTAAGTAAATGACAGGACAAATGTGGAACATAGCACCTATCATTGTTTCTTTAGTGTGTACTTAATGTATCTGGAGAGGCATATTGCAATTAGCTGACAAAATCTAAGTTAGCTATCTTGCTTCACTACCCCTGGGAGCAATATTGTAACTTGTACATACCCAAGCTACCATTTGTTTGAAATATCATTCATTAGTCAACTTTGCTGTCTAAAATTTGATGAATCGAATCTTCAAACTTGTATGAAAATTTAATTTTTAATAAAATGTATCTTTCCAAATTTAAATGTTTATTAAAATTTCCATTACAATTTAATTGATCAATATTTTTAGATTTTAAACATATTTTCATACAGGCCTCATTAAGGAAGATATATCAAATTAAATTTTGGTTTCTTCAAAGCACTTTAACGAAAACTTGCACCCTGTGGTACACCAGTTCTACGCAATTTATGATATCTGTCACATGTCTTGTTTGCAAGGAAACGCAAAAAATACTTCATGTATAAAGTTGAAATAGGTGTGGCAGGCAAATATAACAGTTTGACTAATATTGGCTATACAAAATTGGCCTGTTAGGAATCAGAACACAATTAATAGTTCTGGTTCAGTACCCCTCAATGTATTCCCAGTCTATCTTTAGAGCACTTATTCCTGTCTCCTTTAGGCGGTGATACCAGAGATTGATTTAGGCATTCTTGTTATAGATTTCAAGGTAAGTGTTTATTCTTTAGAATATGAACTTATGGTGTGGATGTCTGTGTGTGTTTCGGCGACAGTGTACACTGAGTAATAAGGTCTTGTTAATGCTCCGGAAGTGAAATCTGTATTCCATTGCATTTGGTTTGTTTACAGTCCAGCTTCTCAAAAAACTACTGCTGAACCTATGACAAGAGTTTCACCGTGAAGTCATCTTTGAAGGTATTTTAGATTAACATATAATTTTAATTGATTCGTCCACAGTTGAAAGTTAAGTACTGAGAAACAAATGTAGAGAGTATATGGTAAAATTAATTGCTTTCTTTGTCCATATACTGTGAAATGCGTGCATGCCTCAGATCAATTTTAAGATCAACACTAGCCCGAAACACCATATTTCCAATTATATGCCTACTGTCCATTGTTAAAAGAACAGTACATACATACCCATAACCTACATTTATTTGATTTACGAAAATATCCCCCGACTCCTCATTGCACAAGAAAGTAAAGATATTCCAAACAAAATGGTGAGTGTCTAGAAAACCATGAAGTTGACTGATTGGGCGCACTTGATTCAGTTTACTGGTACAGATCCAAATTAAGTCGAGTTCCCGAATGTTCTAGAAACGATGGCGTCCTTCCTACGCTAGTTTTTTTTTAATTATATAGATTTAATGGTGGATGATCAAGCAATGAAATGATTTGACTGCGTGTTTCTCCTTTTTATCAGGGGTACCAGGTCTTTCATAGTGATTGCATGTTCGTAAATAATGTTGAGTAACCAGAAATACGCTTCGCACTTGCATGGACAATTCCGGTAGGCTCTGATAATAGTCAATACTTATGTGCTGAGATTCTTTGCTGCAGTCTCAATATAAAGATAACAGCCTCAATCCAATAAGTTATCTGTAAAAAGGAAAGATTTCTTGCGACTAGGCTACACGTCAGACAAAGTATTAAAAAAATACGAGCATGAAATAGTTTAAATTTGCCACATTGTATTATGAATCGAATGTGTCAGTACTATAATGCAAGTCATAAAGGTCGTGTAAGATTTCATTATTCTGTTCTATCAATATTTGTTGATAATCATACCTTTGAAGGGCAATAATTCAGTCTATTTAGATCATCACACTGTTCCAGACCGTATTCTTTAAACTAAAGAACAGAAAAGAGCGGGAAAAAAGTTTTTTTTTTAAAATCAAAAAATAATTTATTTCCATAGAATACAAAGTAAAAGTTTTTTTTAAAAAAGTACAATATTTAGAATTAAATCCCAGATAGTCCTAGACGTTTGAAGATGAAAGAATTGATGAACTCTCAAGCACGGTCTTTAATTTATCAAAAGCCTCCCGAAATTGTTAGACCAATATATTTTTTTTACTTAACCAATTAGTCACGGGTTCAGCAATTATCTAAAAACTGGAGCAAGATGTCCGATGATATCTAGCTATACTCAAAAATCGCATCATCTGCGTTGTACTGATCTTGACAAAATTAAGTTTTATTTAAATCAAGTGTCAAATTTGCATCATTGGTTCTATCAAAGAATTTCCAGGTGTCGTTGGAGATGATGACGTCATCGATGTGTCATGATTATCTAGACCAGATGTAATCATGTAGAAGAAGCGAAGATATTTCCAGGATATCTTGTGAATAGGCCAATATAAATTGGTGTCATATAAATCGAGGCTAATCCAGTATGTGTCAAGTCGCGCAAACAGACGGACAAAATATCGTCTCAATCATGAAGTTCGGAGCAGTAATAAGCTGATTGAGTCTGCAAAAGTCTACGACAGGTCTCAATTTTCCATGTCTGTTCGTAACCACAAATAGTCTGGAATATAAACCTGGATAGTTCGGTTTTCAGGCTACTTCCACAGTCCTCTTTGCAAGAAAATTGTCCCCTGTAGAAAGTACAACTTGGATGGATCCCTTAGGATCTCATTCATGAAGCTTGCTGGATGAACAACGAGAACCTCTATGAAACGACTAAGAGAATCCAATAGTTTTTCGTAAATTGGTCGACCCATATCTGGCTTAACAGACGGAGGATAGCCATAAGGCGGGAGGGACGGCAAGTGATAGACGGTTGTCTACAGGTTTGGGGGAGGAGGTGCATATGGCTGTCTACAAGTCGCATGGCCACGAGAAGGTTGCCGTTGTTGCTGAGAATTACCCTTCATCCCTACTCTCCTACGCCTCCAGACGGAATAGCGTAGAGATAGGGGTTTACACGAAGAACATAAGGGCAATGGCAGTGCCGTCTGTTTTCTCAGATAGAGGGAAACGACGGCGAACGTGCGCAATATTGCTTCTTGGTGGCGTTTAATAGAATATAGCAGGAATGTAGCCGACCGAGTCATGTCCAGCACGGAGCTTGGACCGTGCTGCAATATGCGGGCTCGGCGCGGTCGCTTTGGCTGATCCAGATGGCTCCAAATGCAATGCCAGTTCACCATGTACTGGTCTATCCGGTTTGTCGGTCAGACTGCTCTGTTGCGGATTTGACGTTGTAGTTATGGGAAATGACGAGCGACGTACTGTTCGACTAAAATTCAAGACTAGTGAAACCGTATACTGGTTATCTGGACGACAGTACCAGTTGATTGACAGCCGAGACGGGATATTGCAGATATATAATTGCTGGCCTGGTCGGCCGGCAAAGTCTGACGGTAATCTCGCACGCCAGGCTTCAAGGTTCCTAATAATATGCATGTGCGGGATAGAACTTATGTCCAGTGGTCTATATAATGCGATAAAACTCCGTCTGACTAGCTCTTCGATATTCTAGATCAGGGTGCTTGCTGTTTTATGAGTATCATAAGCGATTCCAATATGTCTTGAATGGAATCTTTTGGCGCTGCTTTGAGTGGATCTGACGTAACCGTGATAGTTAGCGCACTTGTATGTATCTTCGTGGGAGGGGGGAGTAGTGCAGCATATCGATATTCCCGTAATAAAGGTAAACAATTCCGAACTCTGATAAACGCTTAATACGTCATGAACGGAAGATTTGAAAGTGTGCCCTTTATCTAGCGCACTTGAATTGTTCTTTGAAGACGTTGGGCCAAACCTCTTTGCACAATATTGCTCACACGCTCTATTAGTGTGAGGAAGTACATTCTGTACCGGTCAGTCACTTCAGGAGGGTATCATCCACGACTTTAAAGCATTAGCACTCGATCACACTTCTCTGTAATTAAAGTGAAAAGAAAAGGAAACTGCATACCACAAACAATTGTGAATATACCGTCATTTAAAAGAGCTATATAATTGCACCAGTGAAAACGTATGTGACTCCGGGAAATATTTACACCAGGTATATCAACCTTATAATTAGCTATACTGCTGAAAATAAATGTTGAAGAGTCAAAATTAAATATAAATTTCAATCTATTCTTCAGAAGCACAGTTGGAAACGACAGTTTAAACTGGTTACAGCAGGAATACCGGTCGCCACCGATTATAGATCTTTAAGAGTTGCGTACCTATAGGTTATTTGGACGGAAATATATTTTATCGCCCGTTGGGAGGTGGGGTGGTGGATTTAGAGGTTATGAGACCACTCCTGTGGCCTAAGTGGTCAGTGCGTCAGTCTCGGATGCGGGAGGTCTCGGGTTAGAACCCCCGTTGAGTCATACCAAAGACTTATAAAATGGCGTTTAGCATTAAGAGGTTAGTGTTTGGACTGGTCGTCCTAGTGTCAGGATAATGTGACTGGGTGGGACATGTAACTGCCCCAGTGTTAGACATCACTATCAACTGCCATACTGCAGACATCGTAGCGATATGACTGGAAAATTGTTAAAACTACGTTAAAACTCCAAATCACACAAACGCTCATATGACATTCTGTAAGTTTCCTGCTACTGTAATCTGGCCATTATTACAGGAAATGTTCTGGAATCCTTTCTTACCAACCAATCACGAAATGAAATCATACAGACTGTCTGCACGAAGATCAACATCTAATTCAGAGAAGAAAGAAGATCCACAGTGAAATCGTGTAAATGTGATAATGCAGTGAAATTATAAAATCTTTGTTCTAGTTTGATTCCAGACTGGAGAATGCCTCATCTCCAATGGTTGGCGTCCCCGTATTCTAATTTCATATTTACTACAGCTATATTGGTCATGGATGCATAATGTAATTAATGCATCGAATGCAAACAGCGCTGAATATGAAAGCACTTGAAGATTTCCCTTTGGTCAAAAGCGTACTAACCGGGGGGGGGGGATAGGGCGGACGGTGGGGCTGTCGCCCCGGGCGCCACAGGTCTTGGGCCGACAAAACTACAGCGGCAGAGGTCTTTGGGCGCCAAAGCCAATTGGCCTTTTGTCGTCGCCCCAGGGTTCATTTACTCTTAGTACGGCACTGCCTTTGATCCATTCCTTGTCAACACATGAACCTCCTTATCCTACCATTTGTCATCAAGCAGGCAATCATTAGCGTTTAACTGTAGTGTTGGCTTCTCTGGTGGTTCACTTAAATCCGTGTCTCAGAACCAGCGTATGACATCAACTGAATAAAGATATTCAAGTGTATGAGGCTAACAGGTCATAACATATGAATTACTACACACGATTTTTAAAAGAAATATTTAAGGTTGATTATCAGAGATATCAAAAGATTGTTTGGGTAACAAAACATTTTTAGAGCAAAGCTAAACAAACCATGAATAAAGTCACATAATAAAGGAGCATTGATCGTTCATTCAGATTTAGCTAACTGATGGCATATTACGAAAAGCTTTCTTGATATATTTATTAACGTACAAAAACAAGTCACTGATAAACTGTTATTGTTTGTACAAGTCGATTACTTCAAAATAGTAGACTAACAATAAAATCTGCACAACCATTATGTCATAATATTTTTGATGTAGTCATTATTTAATGAAAATACAAACAATAAGCCACAATGACCTTGACCTTAAACCCCAAAATTAAAAGCCTCTTGCATACTCCGTGTGCAATATGTACGCAAACTTTGATCAAGGTATTCTCTCTGGAACTAAAGCTAATATGCAAGCACCATTTGTAGTTCTCTAGAAGAAGAGTTATATGGTGATATAAACTTTTCCTTTGCTAGTTCAGCAACCAAAATACAAGAGATAAGGCTGATATATATGATGCTAGATGTAGATCTGACAAGTGAGTCAGTCATAATGTAAATGGCATGGAGTAAACATTTATCTGTAGAAACAGGGTTTTGCCTCTCATTACAAACCTCAGACATCATAATGACATTGTCTCATTCTACTAAGATGATTATTACAGGCTTGCTACTGTGTTGTACATTTGAAGAAAGTCTTCACCTCTTATAATGCTAGCAAATTTGCCTAATTGCTTGTAATCTGGAGTCCAATAATAGACACGTGATTTCCAATGGAAGAGGTGGGTAAAAATTGCTTGATGACCTTCTGATTGAAATGGACATAAAATACACAAAACGTTTGTGTGCGCTGCTTTTACATTATGCCGTAGAGAAAGTACATGATATTTTCGAAACCCTCCAAGAGAGGTGATAATTACCCAACTGCAATATAAAAGCTGTCAATCTACTTTGCATCAGTGAAGAACCACCTATTGGAAATCTACAAATTTCATCAAGACAAACAACAAAGTGAGAAATTCCTCACCAAGCTACAACAAGTATGCTGATTTGATAAAGAAGTAAGGCCACAAGCAATTCAAGGATGTTTGTCAACACGTCTTTGATGTAATACACGTCCTGAAGAGATGGACCTGGCGTGTCTTCTTACATGTGCTGAGCTCTGGAACTTTTTGACAGGCAAGGAAAAAAAATAAAAAGCGCAGGAAATAGATAATGCCAACACAATAATAAATGGATGAACAAAATGTCATTACGAAAGCAAGACATGCTTCGTGGAGAAAGCAAAAGGCAGCAAATAACAACAATACTGAAACCAAATATACAGAAACTCTGTTGGCCAGTATCCACACAAAGATGGACAGTGCTCTGCGAAAAGGAAACAATGCCATTTTTACAGGAATAAAAAAAACATGTTGCAAAGGTTTGTAGATCTTGGCTCAAAAGAGAATACAAAGTTAATGAACCAGAAAGTCAACAAGATAAATGAAGAACAGAACAGCTGCAAACAATACTAGAATTAGATGAAACATTAGAGAGGGCTACTGACTGCCACAGGATCAATCAATAATGTCATAGAAAAAATACATTATGCGAAGATGAAGCACGAGCTCAAACTGCAGAAAACAGATACAAATATATCTGCCTATAAATCAGTGACCTTATTATTTATAGCTGGGAAATTTCAAGCCAAGACTGAGACTAAAGCTAAGCTCACAACTGCCCCATTCTACGTAACCAAAAGTAAATTTCGGAAATCTATTGACCTATGAAAGAATTGCACTTACACATAATTCAAAGAATCTGTGTTAAACTGAATAGCAAATCTGAAGCACTATGCAAGAATTTCACATATATCTTCAATGGAATTGGAAAATTAAATGATGCACGTTCACATAGATGATAATGTAGTCCCTGTTACACAAGCCCACGAACAGACGCCATTAAAAATTCAGATGAGAAGTTGAAATACAGCCGGAAAGACTTGAAAAATTGAATATTATCAAGAAGGTAGAAGGGCCAACTCCGTTGGTTTCTCAAACTGTTGTAGCAACCAAACCCAAGAATCCTAATTAAATTACGATGTGCATTAATATATGTTTGCTCAACGAAGTGGTACAATGTGAAAGAAACATCACACTATGGATAGAGAAATGTACAGTATATGTCTACATTGCAGTGGTGTTCTCCAAACTCACGACCCCTGCAAGAATAGAGAGTTGGAAATTCCAATTACAAGTATACAATTTCAAAGTGGTTTACATGCAAGGTAAAACAAATGGAGCACATTACATTGGATGACATCCCGAGGCTGGAACTAAATGCAGTAAACATTTGACTACTTTAGAGGACCAGGATGTTAAAGAGGTTATCAAATCGATAGAGACTGGAAAGTGGAAACATTCATACAAACAAAACAGCATCCTGGAGAAATTGTCAGGAATTTGACATGAACTCACGATTGCTCCAGTTACAAATGGTGCTGTCCTACTGTGTTTTCAGGAAACTAGTAATACCAAAAGGCAACAAGACAGAGTAACATAACTGGCCAATGGTGGTCATCTGGGGTAAGTCAAAACAAAATTGTGAGAAAGTATGGTTTCCTGGTAATCACATACAAGAAGATGAATTTCTATAAAAGTTGTATACCAGGCCTTGCGGCAACGTCATAGTAAATGGTGGACTGCTAAAAATGACAGTTGTAACCGCCAACCATTGGCGCCAAATAAGCAAGGACATCAGTGTACTTCTTCAATTTGGAATCTACTTAATGGCACTTGTTGACAACTACTCAAGATATCCAGTCGTTTAAATTATGAACTCCACATCAGCAAAAGCTGTCGTCTGACAAAATGAAAAGATATTTTCAATGTTTTCAATACCAAAGTTGTGAAACTGGATAATGGAACCCCCATTTAACAGACTGGAATTTGCAAGGTTTGCAGTATACATGGGATTCAATAATAGGAAAATCAACCTTTATTTCCTAAAGCCAATTGCAAAGCAAAACGGTTTATAAAGACAATTGGAAAACAAAAAAAGCAGTCGTGGAATAAACATCTACCTGTAGAAAATGGTCTTTGCCTGTCATTATAAAACACAAACATTACACATTTGTTCGTCTTTCAGGCAGTGACTTGAATCTTTTGACCACAAAATAAATAGGCTTCTACCTTGCCCCAAGTGCAAACCATCTATAAAAAGTTTGGTCCAGTCTCCGATCTTAAATCTTAGGTTATTCGGCAAAAATCATATTTTCCTTTTTTTCCTTTGTCACATTTTTCTCCTTTTTCACTGTGATCCTGACTTTTGACGTTTTTATGCCAGAATTGATAATGTTCTTTCTAACTCCAAGTGTAAATCATCTACAAAGTTTGGTAACTAAAGATGGTGGACAACTCGAGTTATGGTGTAGAAATGAAATTGATAACAGACAGACAGAAGGGTAGAAATCTTTACAAAATTTCTTCCACGTTATGGCAGGCATGTCAACATATTTCTCACCCATATGACAGAGAAATCTGTTTAGCTAAACTCACCGGTCTTTTCTCACCTATGCGACAGAGAAGTCTACTAGTTTTGTGAACCATACTTTTTCTGTCTCTGTCTGGTTATCTCAGACTGGTCGTCACAGTCATGGTGTCTACGCACTAGGTAATACTTTTAAAAATGAAACGTATAATGTATTCGGCTGTGCCTGATGATGTTGTTTTAAATCCAACAAAAACAACAACATATATATAACAAAAAGAAATTCACTCATAAAGCACTTCATGGTTTCTGCAATTATGATAACACCATACAAAACATTTTGACACACACACATATACACACACACAAGTCGAGTTATTTGATAGAGCTCCATAGACAAGCAATACACATCACTGGCCACTCAAAACCATACTCTCTCAAGTGATACTGCAAAGACGCACGCACCAGAAATGTGTTATGTCAAACTCGTTTCTTCTTTGTTGACCACCAGCAATATGCTCCAGTTGAATTAAATATAATAATGCAATTGCAAATGAAAACTCATGCGCTTACTAACCAGAGCGGTTCATTCATCAGTCCACATGCTCTTCCATATAGATTTCCATGCAGCGTATTATTACACTAGTGATATCCACATTTGCCATATTTCCAGGAGTGCAAATGTAAATTTCCAATAAAGTCACAAACCAGAAATTTCCTGATGTCACTATACATTTCGTTAGAACTGTACCCTGTAGGCATATTCATAATGTACTGCACAGAATCGTACCGTTGCCTACCATATAACGTTTTCCAAATTTGAACTGATGAAAGTTAAAACTTGACTATATAAAAAGACATTAATTATTTATTGTCAATTTCATATGTCATCCATCTAATAAATGTGAGAATACAGTAATAACATAAAATGAATTTATGTTTCTATTTTCTCATGCGTAGAACTTGTGTACTTAGGGTCGACAGGTCACAACATTTCCTACATTGACATATTCGTCTTACTGCAGATTATGAACAAAAACATGTGAGAAGCTCATTGTGCAATACTTCCAACACATAACAATGATAACTTTTTTCAAGTATTTTTTTTTTCTTTTCAAAGAGCGGCATATATAGCTGGATTCAACTTAGATAATTATTTAGATTTTCATAAAAGAGTACAAAACCTGATTATATTTATGTAGAGAAGCAATAATAGTACCCGATGAATACTGTGTTTTGACTCTTCTAACTAAATTGCAAGGGTGCAGGGTTATTTTAATTTACTTGGAAAAATCTGGGTGAGAAAAATAATCCATGTCAGTGTTAATACGAAGACAAGGAAATTCCAGTCATGGGGTTATATTATTTGTATAACCCGATGACTAGGATTTCCTTGTCTCGGTCCAAACCAGATTATATTATTCTTCGCTTGGTCATCTCAGTCATGGTGTATATATGCTAGGAACTACTTTTAAAAAGAAGAAACCCTTGTTGTCTTCTGTTGTGCCTGATAGTTATCTTTATTAAAACAACCAACAACAAAGATATACAACAAAAAAAAATTATTCATAAAGAAAGGTAAGGTCTCTCCAACTTTGATAACACATGATACAAAACATTTTAAGTGTGATAGATACACACACGCATATGAAGTTAAGCTATTCATTATTATGCTAGAAACTACAGTTCATTTCATACAGCATGGCGAATTTTATCCTATATGTAATTCAGTAAATTTTCAGGTCAGCATCATTAAATGTATCTAAAAGTACCTAATTCATTTTCAATCCTTCATGTGAAATACATTATGTATTTTTGGCTACATTTAATGATGCTGACCACAAAATGTACTGACCTACAAGCGGGATAAAATCTGAGATGCTGTGTGGAATAATCGATAATAGAAAACAATTTCCAGACATACAGGCTACAAAGGTCACCCCAATTCCTCCATTAACATATTCATATTAATGCATGGTATTGAAAAACAATAATATGCACTGAATCTGCTAACTATATTGCAAAAATATAGGGTTATTTTAATTTTATTGGACAAAACTGGGCAAGTCAAATTATTAATGTCTTTGTTTGTACCAAGACAATGAAATCCCAGTCACAGGGTTACATTATTTTTCTCCCCATACAACTGAAACTTGCCGATAAACAAATAATGTAACCCCAACACAGAATCTATTAACTAGTATTCTTTACCTGATTGACATATCAGGCAAAAAGGTTGATAAAATTAAATCGCTCAGCATGATTTGGATTATGGCAGTCTCACATCAAGTTTTAACTATTAACTATCCCTTTAATTTTGACATAGCATTTTTCACCACTCAGTCATAAACAGTAGAATACTGGAATTCAAATATGAATTTCACTTATTTCACTACCGTATGGGTTAGGCACCGAAACATAACTTTCCAGTTGGCGCATTCATAAAATCCGGACCAAGTGACCTCCCACTCATAACAGGTATGTATTAAACAAGATCCTAGTTCAAGAAATTTTAGGTCCATAAAGTTTAAAATGGAAATCAAACTGTAATAGTAGGGTTTGGTGAAAATACACACAACTTTAGAACATCTTATACTGTTGTCCACAACCTCTGATCCTTGATAACATACGAGTGAACATTAACATGATAGAGTGAATATTAACATAATAGAGTGAATATATGAGTTAAGATATGGAAAATAATAAGAATCTCAAACATATGGGTTTAATGCAATGCAATATCTTACTTTTGAGTGTCATTATTTGACATACAGTAATATCCCAAAGTTTTTGCTGGGGAAGGCACATACCATTCAAAATCCTTGTAGAAAGTTGATGCTATCAGAATTCTTCTTATGAAGGAGAGACAGAAGCTCCTGGCAAGTCAGAGCACAAACTTTACCCAAAAGTTTTATTTGAATACAGCAAGTTACTAATACAAAAGACATCTGACATTCAAAAGTTTTAACAAGATACCTTAAACAATGTTGATAACAATGTTGCTGGCAGAAATGCGATTTATTTCTCTTAATATTTACAGGTCAGACAAAAAGCCATATAAATGAACACTTCCATTCAATGCAACAGTTGCATGAAGGAAAAAGAACACAAACAAATAACAAGGAACAAAAAGTCCCTTTTATATTGCATTACATGAGCATAATAATGATTCAGAATAACTCCCGTTACATTCATTAAAAAGCAAATGTATAGTTAATACGACTGATTTTGAACCATTCTCATTCCTCCAGTTCTTTCAATGCAACTTTGCGATAGTTATGTTACCTGATTTTTGCAAATATTCATTTATTATTGAATGAATTTTTATTTAAGATTAAAAAAATTAATAGGATGGAATATCTTTCTAAATATCTATGTTGAATATAATAGTTTATAAAGCAGAAAACTGCAGTGGGTGAAAGTTTCCATAAGCCATGATTTTAAAGGTCATCGTAGTGCTGCATGCAAACATGAATGACAAAAAAATAAGTTTACAGTAGTGTGTATGCAGACAGATTAAGCATTATCAAAGGTCAATATAACGATCTGTCAAAATATGAATCTGAAGTGTGAAATCAATATCATTTTCTGTTATACCGTTATACCAGCGGTGTATAGTAATCACAACGTAAATTAGGCACTTGTAAACACAACTAGTCCTGCAGTTTTTGATGGATTGCCATGAAACTTTTTAAATAATATGGTCATCACAGATCACTCTACTCTGCCAATTTTTTTTTGTTACTGCCACTTTCAGCTAAAGCTGAATGTAATGTTAAGTAAAATATATTGAATGTAACTACTCTTGCAATTGCACCATTTTGAGAAGAGTTGTGCACTTTATACTTTGACTATAAATTCATCTGAGTCATGAGAAAGTTAAGGGATGCAGGAGAAAAAGTGTCATATTTACGTGAGTAAACTGGTAGTCATTCATCTAGTTTAATTTTATTTGCCCTACCCTATGTACAACGTTATACATAAATCAGTATCCTGCAATAAAAATCCACTAACTTGCAATAGTAATGTTCATGAACATGAAATATAATTTTAAAAAATACAGTATAAGCATTTTTACCGCATAAATACAGTGCACTGTATATTTATGGGTCACACTGGACACTGTTTTTGATTAACCTCCAAGAAATGCTTTAAACCTAAAATTATTATTTATTGCAATCTAGATGTTTACTGAAAGATAACTAAATGTAAACAAGTGTTTCACAGAACATTGTGTATTGCATATAAACAGTTATAATGACATTAACTGTATGCCAAAGCAAGCAAAAGATGAATTCCTTGCATATCTGGGAACAACATTTACACATATAGTAATATTGTATAAATTGTTTTGGTCAAAATCAAAATTAACATTTTTCATTCTTTTAAGTCGGTTTTAAGTTTAATTTAGAATTATGTTGTTGTTGTTGTGGGGTTTTAATGCCATTTCTCACCACCAGATAGGCTGTTCATGGCGGACAGTATTATTGGTGGATGAAAAACCCGGGAAAACCTCGGGAAGAACCACCGACCCACGAGAAGCTAATGGCAAGCTTTCTCACATATCCACATTGGCCGAATCCTAGACTCGAACCCACGCAGACAGAGGTGAGATGTCAGTGAACCGTAACGGAGAACTTTTCAGGCCACTCGGCCACTCGGGGCTCCTATAAGTCTATATTTTCCTATTTATTAAGTAATAAAGTGTTTTGAAATGTTTTAACATTCCTTCATTGTCAAATCTCTTTTCAGTTTTGTTTTTCTTCTCTTACCCACATTAAAATAGTCCACCATTCATCCATAAACAAGGGTAATGCTTGTTTACTTGTGCCCAATCATGGTACATTGGGTCTATATAGCAAAGCACAAGGACACCTGCACTGCATCTCTTTGGTCCCAGGTTTGATATGTGATTACAACCCATTGAAGTTTAGAGATTTTGTATATGCCTCGACCTAAATAGCAGAAAGGGAATGTTCTATTGGTGCTATATATCTGTACATCCCTATGTCCTTGAATATCCAAATCTTGTACTTTTTTAAATACATTTTCAAATTTTTTGCCTACAAATTTCGGGAAAAAAGTTTGATAGCACAATTGGCCAAACATGCACATGAAGTAAACTATTGAAGTCTTGTATGCAAGTGTAAATGATCTAATTAGATTATAATCATGTAATAGCCATTTTTAAAAAAAATAATACAAATAAAACCACAGTTTCTAAGATATTTTATTTAACCTGCAGTGGAGTCATACCTGTCTTATGATCATTTCTAATTTATTTTGTTAATATCTGAGATACCCGCAATACGAGGATCTGACCACTATGTTATGTATCAATGTTACCAATATACTTTAGTCAAAGTTTGTACAAGCAAATCTACTGTGCCATTTCTTGTTCTCAAACTTAACTAGGTATACTCTCTATGATTATTTAAGCCAAATGTCTATTGTAAGAGTATAAGGATATACTTAGAGTTCTTTTTGCTAATCATACACAGGAGGCATGATTCAATTGACTCAGCATGACTCAATCAGCCAATGCAACAATCATTGTTTAAGCAAAACACAAAGTCATCTGTTCATTATGTCACATCATCAGCCAATACAATTGTGAAAGCCTCAGACCCTCATTTGGCAAAAATCTCACTGAACAATTCAAGAGTTTTGGTTAAACAACACTTTTTATTTCAGCAATTTAAAAAGAGGCATTAAAAACTAATATTAATAAATTCCAATTAAAATGCTGACACAAACATGTTTTATTCAGCTATACTGCATAATAGAATGACTACAACAACTGCCAAGCATACATGATTATAGCAAAAAAGGGCAAACTGATAAATATGGTACATCTTTACTGTGCAACACTTTACATCAGTTCAGTAAAGATTACTAAAGAAAGTGAAATTTCATGTGCATATTTAAATTAAATAATCTGAAAAGAAAGGTTACTGTATTTACTTGCTTATAAGTTGAGTCCAACTGCACACTGCACCCAGATCTGCTCTTGTATAATGGGCCAACCTATCTGGGTCTGTTCAGTTTATTAGGAGTAATTAGTAGAACAAACAACACAAATTCTTATCTGCTGATACCTTATATGACGGCACTTCAGGCCTGTGTTGTTTGCCATTTAAACTCGACTTACAAGCTGGCATAGATAGTACTACCATGTGATAAAATGTCTGTAAAATTTCAATAATTCTTCCTCTGAGAAAGTTTTCAATGAACTTATGTTTACCATCCTTTCGATAAGTGTTCATATTATATTCATGTAAGGAGACGAAATGATGCAAAAGAAAATGTGGATAGATGATCTCATAGCCCATACTTTATTTTGGCTTGCAAGCACTACAAGTTACCAAAGGCTCCCTAACTTGGGGTTTAAATGTATAAAACATCGAATAAATCAAACCTACTACTATGATCCTGATTTTGTTTGTCATAACAATTTTGACTAATCAAATTTCACATTAAAATTAATCAAATTACATTATGAAACATGATATAACGGTTCCTTTTTACCGCTATGCCTGTTGGTTCAAAAATAGTAAATCGTAAATTGACAACAGGACTAAAATATGTATTTTCTTCCTTTTCTCCGGTACTATACTTTGGGTTTGACCCCTGTATCAGGGTCAGTTTTTTCTTTAACTCCACAAGCTTAGCACCTTCAACATCAATAACGGATTGATCTGCTTAGCTTTTCTTCAACTCCCTCATCTTATTGCCCTTAAAGAGATCAGTCCAAAGGACATTAAAATATCCTCATGCACAACACAGCAAAGAAATTATGAAATCTGACGCGCTATATTCCAACCATTGACCAATCAGTTTGAGCATAAAAATGTATTATTAGAGCACCATCACAATGAAACTATTTTACGGAGACCTATATTTCATTTCTGAATTGTGTTTGTTCAGCTTATCACTGTATGAGGCATGGTTTTTCTTGTCCCTTGAAACATTGTTCTTACAATTGTTGTAATACATACCTTATGTACTCACTTATAAGATAAGTCCAACAGCAAACTGCACAAACCCAGATCTGCCACAGCATAATGCACAAGCAGATTTGGGTCTATGCAGTTTGTTACGATTAGTCAGTAGAACAAACAACATAGACCATAATTTGCTGATGCATGGTACTACTGCAGATCATCATCTTAACTGTTTGCATTTTGACTCGACTTACATGGAAGAATAAACTGTATGCAAGTATTACAAAGTATGCATTTTGAACAACTATAATCAAGCTAAAAGTAGATATAGTGATGTTTCAGCGCCTTAAGATAATCATTAATCACTATAAATGCAAGTATTTTCATTGAATGGAAGAAAATAAGAAATAAGTGCATGCTGAACTCTGTTTTTGGGCCTTTAATATCATTCATCTTTTCGAGTCCTACATATGTACAATATGTTATGCTATAGGTTATGGCTAAGACCCTGGGTTAAAGAAATGTTCCCTGGTGCAAACAGTGGTCACACACATAAATTAAATTTTCATGTACATATATCTCAATAGTTTCCATCTTGTGCCCATGTACTATGTATCTAAAATGGCAAATGACCCACCTGACATATGTTGGGCACACTTATGAATTCACATTTTCATAGGCTGCAGCTAATGTTTATGTTTAGTAGTGAGTATTAAACAAGTTTTAAAAGAAGTGACACAGTGCCGGTCCTGAGATGGGGGAGGTAAGATATACCATGCACTTTTGTTGTGTTCATGCACCAGTACCCACTCTTGCTTGCCCTGCAACTGTATGTAAATATAAATGGTTAGAGGAAAGGCAGGTATACTTTCCATGACATGACCCAAGCAGATTTCCTCCCCTGTTGCCCTATTACCAGGAACGTGGACAATATTTACAAAGTACGCCATACTATATCTAGAATTGTTTGGTTATCATTGGCCAGAGTTTCAATTATATATATATATATATATATATATATATATATATATATATATATATATATATATATATATATATATATGTGTGTGTGTGTGTGTGTGTGTGTGTGTATATAGATAGATAGATAGATATAAATATATACATATACACGCAACCACAGTTATATGTATGAAAGGCCTACCTAACAATATCGCAGAACTTGTGAAAGGGTATGGATGATAAAAACCAGAGTAACTTTGTTGGTGTGCCAACACGAATTTATATGTTTTGTGCTGCATATGATTATACAATCATAAGCGGTTTTTTCCCAACACTTTTCAATCTCTTTTCAAGGGCTGCCAAATGTTTTCAAGGAGTATTTTTTAATATGGATTTTGAACTTTTTCCACTTGGTATTTTCATTATTACTGCAAGAATAGGTTCAAAAGATGACGGGGAAAAAACAAAATTAATTAGCTCACCTCAAGGGAAAGGGATGTTATGCTACTACATCTATTAGCTAGTCATGGAATGTCTCATTCATTTGTGCCACGCAGATTTATACAATTTAATCTTTTATGTTTGGAAATTTTATAATTGTAACTATAAAAAGTGATATATTTTATTCAGTTTCCAACACTTCACAAACCCTCAGATCAATTCAACTAGGTTTGTGAAAAATTTGAAGTTTTTCAAAATACTGAAGGAGTTTTCAAAGCAACTTTTCCATTTCAAGGGCATTTCAAGGTTGCACAAAACCATTTTTAGATCCTTTATGTATTTTTTTTTATATGACTGCACATATTGCTTTAAACAATAATTGAAAACTGACCTCAGAACAAATTCCAAAGACTTCACGAGAGGTAGTCAAGATTAATAATATATTAGTAATACAATGTCAGTCTTCCTAATAGTTAAATAATGATCGCATGACTACCAACATAACACTATTCCGAATCTTGGTAGCAGAAACTTGTTCCATAAAGTGTTTGTAATTTACATTTTTGCTAGACCCTAAGTACATAAACAACAGTGGCAAATGCTAAATTAAAGTAACTTGTCAGACAAGTTGTCAATAAAAAAGATTATGTTTTGAAACAATGGAAACCGTCTGAAAACATGAACAGAGTGACAAAGGTAGCGATAACTATATTAAGAATAGATGCCAAAGTTCATTTAGTAGATTTTGAATTTTTTTGAAAGTAAAGGAACACAGTCAAATCCTAGAAATAATTTATGTTGATAGCACCAACTGGAATTTTTTTTTACAAAAAGCAACTCCTACATTTGATTCTCATGGATTAAAGTGGTAATTACATTTTCTTTCCACAGGTTAAAGAGATAATTCTGGTTCAGATAGCTAAAAAATGACATCATCAATCATATGGTACTGTAATATTTGTGTATCATGTAAAACTATATTGTTGCTTTGTCTGCAGTAAACAAAACTAAACTCTATTTTGCAATATTACTCAAAGTCTTTCTCATACAAGGGTTAAACTATGTTAATAAGGAATGGTGGTGCTGGCATGCCTTAACTTTAGAATTTGATATCAATGTCATAAAAATTTCAAACATTGCGTGAACTAGATAATTCGTTTTTTTTAACTAATTAACTAAGTTTCTTTATCTTTTGTTCCAGGATGGTTTGCATGACATACATCTCGAAAATATTATACTGGAAAAATTCTGTGGAAAATGGACTTTTCTTAGAAGGGGGTCCTCTTCAGTCTAATTTGTTTTCTGTGGAAACCCTTCTTTATTATATGATAACAATTATAAACTGTTGAGGAGGTCAATATGTGCTTTTATGGGTCTAAACCCATTATCAACCTCACCTTAAGTCTATAAAATAATACTGATCTCTTCAAAAGTCAACAAATGTATAATATCCTTCTGTGCATAGTTACCATATTGATAGCAATGCTACAAGGTTGTATACATTTCTCTATACAGCAATTTAACAACATTTAAAATTTGCAAGTCTTTATGTCAATTTTTATTTGTGGAAATGCTGTATAGGTCAATATCAACTTAACAAGAAACAACAGACTTAAGTGAGTTTTAAATGAAATGTACATGTCCCTACAAAGTTGAGTGTTTAAGTGTCCACTACAATGAATACTCTTTTAGTATAATTTACTATGCATAGATTGTTTTAAATCAGTCTTTAAGAGGCTTTGATAGACCTAGGAAACGTTTGAAATTTTAGGGCACAAGGCTTGTTCACCATTTATAATCGAAAACGCACGTCGAACAGATAAAAGGCAAAGTGTTGTTATCAAAGGTTTGATCAAATGAAATACACATATACAAACTGGGAATGCACTACTGTAGAATATGGACCATGCAAACTGCCAAAAGTAGTACGATCAGACTGCACAACAAAAATACAGTAAATTTATATGGTATGCATTTTTTTAGAATTTGCATTTTCTTTAAAACACAAACAGACAAATATAAATGTCAATTTAAGTGAGTCTAAGAGTAGCAGTCTCAGAAAAATGACATAAATTCAAATCCTAACCAAGAACTCAATGCAAATCTAATTCCAAATCACTGAACAATGAAATACAAATCCAAGTGCTTAGTTTTCATGAACTTGCCTACAACTATGTATAATTCAAATGTTCCGTGACTTCTGCTGTGAGTTTTTCAATCTCCTCAGGACTTGCAGTACTAGCTGGGCCAACAGTCTCTGTAGTCTTCCCCTGGGATTTCTAAACACAAAATAATATACAACACTTGTAAATTATAGCAAATTGAAACAATATAATACACTCAGGTATCTCTATGCATCTTCCCATCAGCAATAGCAGTGAGACACATGTATCTTCCATCTGTGTTAAGTGATATTTAACATTGGTGAGAGACCGTTTTCTTAGTAGCAAAATAAATTTCTTTTATAATACTACCACGACCGTAATGCGCATGCAGAACTACCTACATTGCGCACCCAGCCCTCCTGCTTAAAACAAGCTATAGGTTATCTGCGCACAAAAACATCAGTTAGAGTGATCCCCCTTGATATTTGAATAGGTTCCAAATCCCTTAAATACGTCAATTACTACTGGAGTAGAGTGCACATTATCTATGTAACTGTAAGGAGGCTGGAAGGATGTGTGTGTTTTACGATTGGGTAAGTATTGGTGACGAAACATATTTTATTTAAAATTGGCTTCTTCTTCATGCATATTATGTGATCATAATAACTTTAGGAGACAGGCAAGAGGTGAGTGATTTACATCTCCTTACGATAGAGAGACCACCTCTGCTTTCCTAAGGTATGTGAGGCAGGTTCTGAAAAGATAACCAAGATGGAGAATCGGCACCACATGCTGGGGAATAGCTTCAAGAAACGTTACTGCACCAAAACAAATCAAGCGGAAGTCATGAAACGAATCTTCAAGAAACTGCTGAATGACCCGAGAAAATAACCTGTTGTCTTGTGGTAAAAATATCCACTCAGGTCTAGCTGAGCCTTTTGGCATGCAAGATCTCGGAGGCAAAAACGTGGCGAAGTTAGTAAATTCTCCACTTTTCTTTGTACACTTTCAAATTGTAGGGCCATCTCACTTAAGCTATTCTTTCCATCACTTGAAAAATATATGTTATTGAGGACTTTTTTAATATTATCCTAACATGCAGATTAAACAAATCCGTATTGGGATGGAAAGCCTAGCATTGTGTCTGCATGACCAGACGACAAAATGTCACTATTTTCTTGGATATTTCTGCTGCTAGAGATATGTCATTCATCCACAATTGTTTTCTCACTTGAGTGGAAGAATCATGACGAAATGACACTCTGAATCGTTTGGTTTGTGTATCGCCTTCAGAATCAGATATGTTGGTGGGTAAGCATTCGCATCTAAACCATTCTAAATTTTTGGAAAGTCCATCGACCGCCCATGTCTTCGAGTCCGGGATTTGTGGGAGAAAGGTTCCAACAAATAGATTCACCATAGATTAATCCCGGTGGCCACATATGTGAGTGAAAATCAAGGGTTGAGGCAACTCACTGTTTTGAATTAGTTGATTCTTCTGGGATGGTGAGTCTGGTAATACATTTAGTCGGTCAGGAATATGATGAACTTGCAGGTGGATTTGTCACTCAAGACACCATCTTATACAATCCCAAGCAATAATGAAAATGTCTGAAGACTTGGTTTACCCTTGGTGTCTAAAATAATTCAACACAGTGGAATTGTTGGACAGAATGAGAATGCCCTTTCCATACAACAACAACAACAACAACAACGAATCAAACTGTAAACTGCACAGACCCAGATCTGCCACTGCATAATGCACTTATAGTCTTTTAGGAGTAGTCAGCAAAACAAACATCATAACCCTGATCTGCCAGCACATTATGCAATGACAGATCAGGGTCTATTTTACTTGCAGTTGTACATTGACTTGTAGTTGAGAATATACAGTTGAGACTCATCAGTGTTGATGTAGACTAATTCAAAATACTGGGTTGTTATTGTTGTTGTTATAGGGTTTAACGCCATTTTTCAGCACAAGATGGGCTATACATGGCGGCCAGTATAAATGATGGAGGAAGAACCATGGAAAACCCAGGGAAGAACCACCGACCCACTAGAAGCTACTGGCAGGCTTTCCCACGTATCCACGCTAGCAGAGCCTTGGATTCGAACCCGCGCAGATAGAGGTGAGATGGCAGTGATCCGGAACGGTGGGCAGTTTAGACCACTCGGCCACTCGTGGCCCGTTGAAAATACTGGGTAACAGAATTATACTGGAATAGATTTAATATGACAGCCACTACTTGAGGCAAATGGAAATAGTTAAACCATAAACAAAGAAAAGAGTCCCAATTGTTTGTTTATTTTAATAGGCTGTATGAAGCTTTTTTGAAACTATTGGGCAATGAAAAACATCAGTGTTACTGAACTGATTGTGCAAGTTGCCTAATAAATCATCAATATTAATAATGCAAATATTGTCAATATTACAATAAGTTTACAAAGTAATAATTTTACATTCAACATCCAAAATTAAACAAGGTATCTACATGTATATACAGGACCTGCTTTAAATTTTCCATATTAGTTTCTGTACTGGTATTTCAATGTTGCATACCGGTTTATGTATCAGTATTTAAATTTTCCATACCAATCTATATGCTGGTATTTCAATTTGTGCATACCAGTCTATGTACTGGTATTTCAATTTTCCAAAACCAGTCTATGTTCTGGTATTTCAATTTTCCATACCAGTCTGTATACTGTATTTAAATTGTCCATACCAGTCAATGTACTGGTATTTCAGTTGAATATCTAGCTTAATTGTAGTATAGTTTCTTTTACATTTCATATCATGCTACAATTACTACTGTAGGAATACAAAAATTTTAATGTAAAAATGAATTATTGCACTATAAAACTATCAAAAATTAATATAATATATTCCAGTGTAGACATTTTATCACATAAAATTTGACAGCTGTTCCATTTCAACCTACATGGTACACAGTAAAGGCAGTTTAAAAGCAATTATGCCAAAATAATTACATGAAATATTACTATAATTGAAATTCGTGCATATATGACCTTTAAACCCTTACTGAGGATACCATAGAAGAGAGGCAATAATCATACCTATGATATTGGCAGAGTGCTAGAGTGTAAGAGATGACAAAATATTCTTTGACTTAAGTACATTATGTTAGATGATTTAACTGAGGTAACACAAGTGAACTGATTCAAAATGCAAACAGACTATCTTTGGGTTCATTTCTACTATATATTAAAATGTTGCAGACTGTGTGGAATATGGGTACGAACTTGACTAAAAAGATTCGTGCAGCACACCGTTGACAGATTTCCCCAAACGTGCAACTTTTATTTTTATGGAAATATTTGAGTGTATAATCATTTGGCTCAAAATATCACCAGACAATAATCTTTGCTTAAGAAAAATTAATCTGTGAAAAACTTAATTTTGGTGAATGTCCATCTATATTAATTTCATATTTTATTGGGATCACATATAACACAAGCTCTACATGTCTTACCTTATTAGCTTCATCTTTTGAAGGTGCAGGGCCTGGTGGCCCTGAAAATTTCTTTTTCAATTCCTCTATTACTGCAGGTTCAATCTTTTGGAAGAGTGGAAAAGGCTGTAAAAGAATAATATTTAAGAAATCAATGGACTCAAATAATGTAATTGGTGAATGCAGAATATTGCAAATGGATCACACCACTGTCAAGTGTGGGTCATGGGGCATGAATGACTTTTATTATACAATGTCAAGATCTATAGCATAATGTTCATGTCAACTGGATCAAATGATTGTTCTGATGATATTTCCAACTTCAAACCATTCTTCTTTGTACATGCCATATAGTCATGAAACTGAGCACAAAACGGAATTCATGTCTAATTTCAGAATTTGTACATGTTTTATGTCTAGATTTATATCCTAACTTGGGGAATGTAAGTCTGATTTTTATATTTGTAGGTTTCTGGCTAAGTTAGCTTTTGTGTTCACTCTTTCCATGAGGATGAAAAGAGGTACACCAGGAAAGCCAGCTTCAAAATATGGCTTTTAATTAATATTTACAAAACACTGCACAGACCCAGGTCTGCCGGTGCATTATGCGATGGCAGATCTGGGTCTTTGTAGTTGGACTGAACTTATCAGTGAACATATATTGTATACAACAATAGCTCTTACCTTTCCCATCTTGTGCCCTGAAGGTAAATGGCAGACAAAGTCCTTATAGATGAAATAACATTCCTGTGGTGCATTCAGCTGCTCCTGTATGGTTCTGCTAACATCTGGCATGTATGGTTGAAGCAGCACTGAGAGAAGGCATCCAATGTTGGCACATAAGCTGCACACAGTGCCTGCTTTACACCTGCAAATAGAGTCAATGATTGTTGCAGTGTCATCTTTTCAATAAATGTACAATGGATCCTATTTAGAACTAAATCCGATTTGTCAGTTTTTGAGAACATGATAAAGGACTAAATCAAACCAATATCTAATTGAAATTTAGATACCAATAACCATTACCTTCTGCATATTGTTTTATTAATTTTGCTTTAGCAAGCTAATTTCACTGGTCTCTTTTTTTTTTTTTTTTTTTTTTTTTTTTTTTAAAATGTGAATGATACAGTACTGGAGGCTATGGACCCAGTTCAAAGAGATGGTGATCGAAACAGCAAAGTGAGCCATGAAGAAATCCAACAATATACTGATATGAAAAACTCCAAAATGTTCTATAGTGCCATTAAAGCTATTCATGGTCCTTCCAGATTAGGATCCACACCATCTACTCTCAGGAGATGGCATAATAACATTCAAAAACATCGAAGGGATTAAAGAAAGATGAAAGGAACATTTTAGTTAGCTTCTCAATCACTGATCTACTGTCAATAGAGCAACAGTGTAACAAATCCATCAAAGACCAGTTTGTGAAGAGTTGGAGTTGCCCCCATCTGAGGAGGAAGTGTGGAAGGCCATTGAACAGATGAACTGTGGCATAGCACCACTTAAAGATTGAATCCTGCAGAGATATTCAAGGCTGCTGGCACAGAAGCATTTGCAGCTTTCCATTACATCCTCATCAGCATCTGGTACAAGGATGATATGCCTGCTGATCTACGAGATGTCACTATCATCTCACTGTACAATAATAAATGTGCTAGAGCTTACTGCTACAGCTATAAAGGAATCTCTCTGCTCTCCATTGCAGGAAAGATTCTTGTCACACCATCCTGAACAGACCTGTTGTAATCATTTCAGTGAAACTGCTACCTGAACCACAGTGTTGATTCCTTCCAGGCCGCAGCACAGTCAACGTGATCTTCAGTGGGAGGCAAATAGAGGAGAAATGCATGGAACAGCACATACAGTGTTTATGGACCTCAGCAAGGCTGTCAGCTCTGTAAATAGAGAAGCCCTGTAGTTTCTCCTTGGAAAAATGGCTGACCTAGAAAGTTCACCACCTTTATCCAGCTGTTCAATGACGACATGACAGGAGAGGTCTTGGCCAATAGCGAGAACGGAGGGCACTTTGGAGTCTTCACCAGAGTGAAGCAGGGCTGTATGCTTGTTCATATGCTGTTCAACCTTTTCTTCAACCAAGTCCTACTCCATGCCGTGAAGGACCTAGGCATTGGAATCTACATCAAGTATTGCCTTGATGGATCCCTGTTTGATTGCTATCAGCTCATTGCAAGAACAAAGACAATGGAAACATTGCCTCTCGAAGCTGTTTGTAGATGATTGAGCACTTATGGCACACAAGGAAAGCCACCTACAGACCACTTTGAATAAGTTCTATGAGGCATCGAGGCTGTCGGATCGGACAATAAACCTAGATAAAAAAAGAGGTATTCTTTCATCCAGCTCCTTACACAAACCCAACACAACCCACCATCCAGATTGAGGAGAGACAGCTGAAGAACGTGGAGAGCTTTACGTACCTTGGACGCACAATATCGTCAGATGGTTTGCTGGACAAGGAAAATACAGCTGGATCTGGAAAGCAAGCCAAGCCCTAGGAAGACTTCATGTCAGAATCCTGCGGCAAAAAGACATTTTGGATTCCCACCAAACTCAAAATATATAACGCTGTATTCCTTACATCCTTGCTCTAAGCCTGTGAAACCCAGACCGTATACTGCAGGCATATGAAGCAGCTCAATCTATTCTGCGTGTGCTCACTATTGTCAATCATGCACGTCTGATGGTAAGACAAGTTGTACAACATAGAAGTCATCAACAGGGCCAGTGTTAGTACCATTGAGGCATTGCTGCTGAAAGACTAGCTTTGATGGTCTGGCCATGTCATTCGGATAGAGGAGACCATACTACAAAAACAGTTTTTCTACGGTGAGCTCAAGCAAGGAAAACAGAAACGAGGATGCCCCAGGAAAAGGTACCAAGACAACTTTAAGTGTAAGCGGAAATGGTGTGGAATCAAACCCAGCGAGCTTGAGGTCTCAGCCAAGGACCTGTCTACCTGGTACACACTCGTCGCGAACTGGTGTAGGATGACCACAGCCAACGACTCACAGCCTTGAGAGAAAAACGGCACATTGCAGCAACCCAGACCATCATGTCTACAGACCTACCATACTCATTCTGTAACATCCTGTGTGCATCCAGCTTTGGACTCATGAGCCAAATGCATAGTGACCATGGGCTGCACAACTAGCGTCATCAGACACGTAGGACAGCTGAGTGTGATGGAAACAAAGGAAAAAAATAATTTCTGCAAGACGTTCAAACACAATTTTGCAATGGAACCTTTAATAGCAAAGTACATGCCCAATCAATTTGTAATGGTAGTATATTCAACTATTAGTAGGGTATGGTTAATTTGGGAAATTACTGACGAGCTGGTCTCAATGACCATTATTTACTTATTTGAGCAACATTGCCCATGACCTCGGACTTTTAAACTCCAGACATTTTAAGTTTCTTTATTACTATAAGTGCAAGATATCCAAAAAGTTTGATCAATAAAGATACTTTACAACAAACGTTATTCTGCAAAACCAATTTTTGTACAAGTTAGGACTTCCATGACCATTGATCTTTTGAACCCATAATAAACAAGCCTCTTCAATACCTTAAGTGCCAGCTCTCCATTAACTTGGCTCAAGGTATGTTGTCTAAAAGTAAAGCTATTGTGCAAAAATGAGAATTCTTATTTCATTGACAGTGAACCGAACCATTAACTTTTTGATTCTGAAATTAATAGGGTCCTTAACCAAAGTGCAAGCCATAACTTCAGAAAGTGAAGAACTCAGTTTATTATGGAGAAACCAATTAGTTTTATTCTTTCAGTCAGTGACCTAACCTTTGGACCCCAGCATTAATAACGCTATTGATAATACTGGAAACCAGTGCGAAGGATCCAAAGATCATATCTTTCACATGGTTACCATTAGAGCTGGGTACCATGAAAATCTTGTACCATGGTATTTATGAACATTCTTTGATACCTACCATGGTATAACATAATTATATTAGGGACCAACAATTTAATGTTCTGGGACAGGGTCCTGATATTATTTTAGAGAAAATTCCACCTGTCAATAGCTGGAAAAATATCTTGCTCTCATATATATCAAAATAACACAATATAACATTCATACTATCATTGGAAGAAAAAAATATTGAAGAAAATAGTATATCCCAGCTCAAAAGAAAATCGCAGCCCTGCCCAATTGAATGCTCAGTACCTTATAGTAGATGAATTTACTACGTGTATGATAATTGTTGTACAAGGTGTAATCTAAAGCCTGTAACTACAGTGACTTGATTAAGTTAGCAGTATAGGTGACACCCAGTAAAATACACTGTGATGACATTAGAGATCTTGTTGATACAAATTGGAATTGCTCACATCGAAACAATACTTTTGATATAATAGGCAGTGAAACGTTGAGTGAGATGCCAACACCCTGGCAAGATATGTATCAGTGAGGGACACTATACTTAAAACACCCTGAATCAATAAAAGAGAAAATATTTAGTGAAATTGATAAATTATGTACAATTCAAACAGAATGCAACTTCTCCCTTGAAAATCTTAGGATGATTTGGAGTCTCACAAAGGAGTACATATCCTTAACACATTACCATATGCTAGAAAATGAATAACAACTGACACCTATTTTTTACAATTTGGATTTGAACATATAATCTTTAACAAGATCCGATTTGGCCACCACACTGGCATACATTGCACATGTCAAACAGGTGATCAAAGGATTATCAATATAATCATATTTGTAATATTTAAAATTAATTTGTGTTAAACACTACTGCTTTGTGAAAAATTAATACGAGTTATTTTGTCATGTAAAACAAAAACTTGCCGCTGAGAGTATTAATTTCGTAACATCATCACTCAGAAATTTCTGTACATTCCTAACTGAAAGAAACTACTGAAGTAATGGTACAGTCAGAAAGTACCGCGGTATGTACCACAAGGAAATATAATGCAGTAAATTGGTAGGCTGGTAATACCACAAACCTCAAGTTACCGTGCAGACAACTTGATATAAAATAGCCAGTTTGTTTAAATCTAGGAAGCTGAAGATGGCATGGGGATGGACGGATTGCCATCGATGGACAAATGTAAAACATTACAGCATTCACCGAAACATTTAACGATATTTAAACCTACATACCTGTCCTCCTCACTCCCTTTAATCAGAACCTATAACTTGCATCCTAAATACCTGTCCTCCTCACTCAATTTAATCAGCACCCATGACTTGTATCCGACATACCTGTCCTCTTGATTGGCTTTAATCATCACCAATGATTTGCATTCCTAAAAATCTGTCTCCACTCCCTTCAGTCAGCACGCATTTTATATTCCTACATATCTGTATTCTTCACTCCCTTTAATCAGCACCATGGCTTATATTCTTGCTTACCTGTATTCTTTATGCCCTTTAATCAGCACCCATTGTTGCTATTTTTATATACCCATTTTATTTACCCCCTTAATCAGCACCCACAGCTTGTATTCCTGCATATATGTTTTCTTCACCCCCTTTAATCATCATCCATGGCTTATATTCATACATACATGTATTATTCACTCCCTTCAATTAGCACCCATGGCTTGTATTCCTACATACCCGTATGTTTAACTCCCTTTAGTCAGCACTCATGGTTTGTATTTCTACATACCTGTCTTCTTCGGTCCCTTTAATTAACACCCATGGCTTGTATTCCTACATACCCGTATGTTTAACTCCCTTTAGTCAGCACTCATGGTTTGTATTCCTACATACCTGTCTTCTTCAGTCCCTTTAATTAACACCCATGGCTTGTATTCCTGCATGTACTGGTTACCAAGTCTTGAGATGTTAAGGATGTTCCGTATGGAGTCCCTTAACCTGTAGAATGAGTAGTAAATTAATTTCTGTTATTTCCTTGTGAACATTATCCATATACCTAAAAGTCAAGCATTTACTAATTTTATTATGAAACCGAAATTTAGTCAAGGTGGACACTTAAACTTCAGATTGAATGCTTGAAATGTGAGAAAATATAACCTACTCAAACCGCAGTAGTAGTGCATTCTAAAAATGAAATATTATTAAAAATTTCATAAAATAATCTGACATGGTTTTCATGAGATTCCATTTTTTCTGCCTATTAAATCACTGATTATATTAATCAACTATTGACCTGATTCATCAGTATATCACATACTTCAACTATTGAACTTTTTCATGAGAATATTACATATTTCAACTGTTGTCCTGATTCGTCAGTATATTACATATTTCAACTATTGTCCTGATTCATCAGTATATCGCATACTTCAAATATTGAACTGATTCATCAGAATATTGCATCTTTCAACTGTTGTCCTGATTCATCAGTATATTACATATTTCAACTGTTGTCCTGATTCATCAGTATATTACATATTTCAACTATTATCCTGAATCATCAGTATATCACATACATCAACTATTGACTTGAATCATCAGTATATTACATATTTCAACTATTGATTTGATTCATCAGTACATTACTTCAAATATCGATCGGCTTCATCAGTATATTAGATACTTCAACTATTGTCCTGATAGTATGAATGGATATACCCTGGAGACAATGGGAATTACCATTACAGGACCCCTTGGGACAATCTGGAGACAATGGAAATTTAACATGGAGAAAAATCATGGGACAATCTGAGGACAATGTAAATTTAACATGGGAATAGATTGTGGGTCTGTTGAGCGACAAAATGGAACAGGGTCGGGACCCTATTTTAATAAGGTCCCGACCTGAGGGGTCTATGGAAAGGGAACAGGGGAGAGTGATAGAACACACACACACAACACACACACACACACATATTAAATAAAAAAAGGGTAGGCAATTGAAAGTCAATCTCTTTTCGAGACCTATGAGTGGCCCTGAAAAGGGCCTTTGGGTTTCTTCTTCTTCTTCTTCTAACTCCTCCACTTCTTCCACCAAGTCCTCACTTTTTCCATTATTCCCTTCTTCTTCTTTTTCTCCTCTGGCATCCAGACTGAATGGCCCAAGGCTCTAAATTTTTCCTGGACTTTGATCCAATTCTGATTGAGCATCTCAAAATCTGCCTGTTTCTTTTTGTTTTCCTGATCTTTTCTTTCTTTATTCAATCTCTCTTTAATCTTCTTTACCTCTACCTCCATCACTTTTCTCATCAACTCCTCTCCTTTCTTCAGTCTGTCCTGACCTCTCTCCACAAAAGAGCACTCTGTTCCATGTGACATATTTTCAAGAAAGCACCTGATTTTGCTTGCATTGTCAAGTGCTTCCTTTAGGCTTCCCACTCTGACATAGGTGTGATTTATCATACTTCTCAATCTCTTTTCCTATTCTTCTATCATTTCTGCTATCACTTCTTTTGCTACGTTTAGGCATTTAGCGTAGTCCAGATACTCTGCTATCTTCCATTCTTTTTCTAGTCTCTCCACTACATAGATACCATCCATTATCCAATTGTATATATGTACCAAGTTGTTGAACAACTCACTTGCAACCAACATCTTCGTTTTAATTATTCCGTAGAATGGTTCGAACATCAAACCTTGTGGGTTCTTATAATTAAAGCGCATACGTGAAGGAAAATATCCCCTAAAACAAAATTGATATTACCTCGATTATCACTTAAAACGCGCGGACGTGAAGGAAAACATCCCCTACTTTTCTCATTTCATATGATCTACTATCCACATACGTGAAACAGCATTAAACAAACCCCGAATCTACTATCCACACACGCAAAGCATTAAAATGAAACCCTGATCTCACACGAACCAACTTAAGCTCTTACATAACCCAATAATCTACTATCCACACAAACGTACCTGAGCGCTTACACACACACACACACACACACACACACACACACACACACACACAAACACACACTCAAACATATAAACTCATACACTCACAGTAGGAAAAAAGAGTCAGTGTTTATATTCACACTACTCTACATACACACATTGGCAAATGGATTACTATTTCTTTTCTAGAGGTTTGGGTAGCCCTGAAAAGGGCTGTTTGTTTTTTAACTCCAGTGACACCTGGTTAATGATGGCACCTTCCAGGCCTGGCACCACACACACATCTTCTTCCCCAGTCTCTTTTCACTCTTTTTTGGGGGAGAGCAGAGGCGGGATAAGTGGCTTCAGAACCCCAATCTTCTGTCTCTGGGATTCTGAAATTTCCTCCCTCCTTTTCTTCCTCTTATTTGTTTCTTCTCTCCTCCTCTTCTTTGTTTCTTCTCTCCTCCTCTTTCATCCTTCCCTCTTCTACGATGGCCTCTGCAGCCAGCTCATTCACTATACGCCTGGCATATTCCAGGTGTACATGAAGTTCAAGCAGTTTAGCTAGTCTGGTGTACATTCTGGTGGTGTTGATCAATCAACAAGGGTAGCTAGACAGCCTAACGATTTTTAATTTATACTGAAAGCGCGGACGTGATGGAAAAAATCCCCCTAAAACAAAATTGATCTTGCCTAGATCATAACCAAACAAACGCGCGGACCTAAAAGAAACACTCACTTACTTTTTTATACTACCCATCACTATTCTAAAAAATTTTATTAAACAAATAATATACTATCCAGATACGCAAAGCAATCCAATCAAACCCCAAATCTACTCTGAAACACCAAAAAAAGATCATCATAATCTACTATCCACACAAACGTACGTGAGCACTTACAAACACACAATCATATACACAAACACATACACGCACACCACAAAAGAGTCAGTGTTTATATTCACACTACTCTACATACACACACTGGCAAATCGATTGTTATTTCTTTTCTAGAGTATTGGGTAGCACTGAAAAGGGCTGTTTGTTTGTTTTTTTTTGTTTGCTATGGCAATCTTTTAGTTTCTAAGAATGTGACGTCCTCTGAGGATAGACTTTCTGGCGATAGGTCTGCTTCTTCTGAAAGAGAAGAAGAACTCTTTGGTGTCGATACGACAATCGACAAAGCCTCTCTCAGGTTCAGGTTGCTGCTGCTGCTGCTGCTGTCTCTGAAGTCTGTACTTCACTGTCCATTCTTCTTTCTCCCTGTTCACTTCTTCTCTGAAGAGCTCTTCTATCAGGTCTTCAGTGACTTTTAGCATTCTCACATTCTCTATCTCTTCAGGCTTCGGTATCAGACTGTGTCTGACCCTATGCAAATTCACGTAGGCTTCGTTTAGCTTAGCTAGTTTGGAGCACATCTTCGTAGGAGGATGAGTCGACAATGGATGGTTAGACTGGAAACTGCCCCGGTTCTTAAAGTCAAAGCGCGGACGTGAAGGAAAACATCCCTCTACGGTTTTCGAGCCGGAACGATCAATGAGTGTCATGAGAGAGATAGAGAGAAGTCAAAGAGCATGAATCAACATTTCTGTAGCCAAACAAAAGACAAAGGCATTTTTTTCAAAACACAACATTTTTTATTCAAAAATCACTTAACACTAACCAACAACTAACATTTTTAACAATAATCCAACAATATAACATCAAACATTTTTTTCAAATCAGAATCATTTTTTTTTCAATTTACACATTATTTTGGACAGGGCTGACAACGTTGTGAATGAAATTGTGATTTCCACTGTTGGAAGTCATTAGGCCATTGATGGACACTACGTTTCCTAGCTTGAGACAAAAGATAAGCATAATGGTCACAAAACCATCGATCTACTTTCACATCGTTTCTAGAAGAAGAACGAGGATCAAAATGAGTCACTAAATGTTCTAAGGAATAGCCCAGGCTGCGATGATGCAGAAAATACACACAGTATTGTCCGCACACCAAGGAATCTGTGCCTTATAATTTCACATTATTGAATCGGGTAGTCTGAGCATTTCTTCTCATAAAGTCAATGATATCGTCTTCCAAAGGAGGCAATCCATACGAATCAAAATATTCCACACATCCTTCTTGAGGAAAGTAGACGGCTACCCAGTGGGTTCCTGGGAGATGACTGTCGTCCGTGTTGATGACATAAGCTAGATGGTCTTGAGGTTTGCGATGAGGGAGTTCATCTTTAGCACAGACGACAGGATTCCAAGAAGCCGTGTACGAACTGTGGTTCAAAAGGTAATAAAGTTCCCAGGTATCCATGTTTTGTGTGGTTTTTTTCTTCTTCTTCTTCACAGGTAATAATAAGTGATCAATTCGATCCTGACTTTTTGCTTGAAAATGTCTGACAAATAACCGTTTGTTCGCGTCGTCTCCCCACTCTGATTCAGGAGAGCTTCGATACGATGGATCTCTTGAGTGGTTAATGGTGGACAAGAATGTTCACGCAAGTCTTTATGCCACTGATGCAACACGACTTCGTCCGAAATGAGACTCCAAGATTCGTCCAGATACTCGTTCAATTTTTCTTCTTGACTCAGCATTAGGTATTTATCGTGTTGAATTTGACTGGGATGATCGTTTTGACATCCATAGCAATCTTTCTTGATCAATTCCGTCATTTTTTCGACCAAGTGTTTGGCAAAACAGGAGACTAAATGGGCTTCTTGTTCTGGCCATCTTGACTTCATGATGATAACTTCTTCGTCCTTGTCTTGAGATTCTTCTTCCCCGGTCTCCTCACATTCCATCTTCAAAGTTTCTCCACTAGGCAAAGAGGGATAACAGTCTTCCATGGCTTCTAATAGTCTAGAATGACTTCTCTCAAACTGTTGATTTCTATGGTATTGTCAAATTCTGCATACAGGATGACGTTCACTGTGTGATCTGGAGGTGGATTTGCAAACTGAAGTTCCACACGAATCTGACCCGATTTTATAGGGTGGAAATGTCCCTCGTCGCTGCCTTGGTCTGGAGTCAAATCAAAACCACACAAAGCGAAGCCTCCTGCATAATCGTCGTACGAAATACCGTGACTGGTGTTGGTTCCTAACTGTCCGGTGACTTCGTACAGGGACAAGTACGATCTCAAATAATTCTTCGCGACACCAAAGTTGGGCTCAAAGGGTCGGGTACACAAGGTCTTGCCGTCGCGACTGACTTCGATCTTGGACACATTGTAATGTTGAAACTCAAAAGGATTTTGATCGTGGGTTCCGTTGAAGGCTGAATTCCTGAAGATACCAACAATCAAACGTTTGGGTAACTGTCCTTGGAACAAATGATCTTCGATCATAGATCGCTGTCCAGCGGGAATGGTGAACGTTTTCACTTCTACGCGTCGTATCGGATACTTGGCGGTCGTTCTGCTCAACGTCTGACTGACGTCGTTTCCCACTTTAGGTAACACTTCCACACGACGCACGTAAAGTCGGGCTTCTTGAATGATAGTTTCGTATTCATTGGCATGGGCCATCAAATGGAAAGCGGCACTGCTACGATTCAGACTCAGACGAATATCCACCCCGTTCAGCAAATACTTTTCTTGTAACCACATGTCCAAATGCAAACGATCCATCAGTTCTAAAATTCGCCCCTGTAGAATTTTCTTACGACGGTCGTTAAACCCAACATTGTGAGGATTGTCATCTTCTGTCAGGACTGTGTCGCTAAACGTGCCTACACCTGCCGTGTCAGGTTTCCATACCACGCAAGCATCCAGATGAGTATTCTTGGCTTCTTTTCCATACGTCAAGAGATTTTCCAGGTAGGCACGATATAGGTAAGTATCCATGCTGCTGCTGACCAGTTTGTTATTCAAGTACAAGTCCACTTCACTGAACAAGGAATGCATGAAATTGTTGACAGGAGCTACTCTAGCATCGCCTCCTGGATTGGTGTTGTCCGTTTTGATCACTTTCACTTTCAAATACAGGTAACTGCTATTCAGATCGATGTAATCTTCGGGTTGTCCTTTGATTTCAAACTCGATGGGAGCGGAATCCGTCAAAGAGGAGACGGGATGAAATTCTACCCACTGGGATTCTTGCATGGTCATCATGGTGGGGGGCATGGCAAACAGATCCAGTTCCGACTTGGAACAGGCGCAAGACTCTCGGTGCATCATTTTTTCTCTTTCTCAATAATCGAAAACGTCTAAGTCTCGAACGGTTCTTCTTTTCTTTGCTTTTCTAGCTTTAGACGTGTGAAGTCTTGTGAAAGGGTATTTTCTTCGTCGTCTCTTTCTGCCTTGTCCTTGCTGAATGCTTGACTCGGTAGCGTGCAGGGCATTTATAGGTGTGTCTCGTCGGCCCAAAAAGTCTTTACCCGTTTGCAGCAAGACATTTTTGCCTGCCCTCATGAAGGCTTCTTTGGGGTTTTGTTTGTCAATGATGACATTTTGGAGAAATTCTTTGCCTTGTGTCAGTGCCGCAGCTTTCAAGGCGTGCAATCCGCGTGTCACCATCGGTTTCAACACCGGGGCCACCGAACGAAAGGCCGATTTCAGCATATCTCCTAAACCGTGTCCTCGCTGTCGAGCAACCCCTCGGTACACTGGATACATGACTTACAACTCGTGAGAGAACCGTTTTCGAAAATGGAGTTTCACCGTGACTTTTCCTTTGGTGAATGGAATATTTTGTCCCAGATCTCCTGTTATAGCAATGTTGACCGTGTCCAAATAAGACTTGCTGACAGGCAAATAGTGAGGATGTACAAATTCGCGGTGAACGTGGAAGTGTTTCCACCTTCCTCGTCAGTGACCGTGGCAGAATCCACTTTGAAAGGAATGACACGCAGTAACGGTACAGAGGTGTGTCCTACCACATTATACTCCACCACATCGGAGTACACAAACATCAAATTCAGTCTTTGGTTCAGTTCTACCGGGGCACGAAATAACTTGCTGAAAGACTCGTTGTCGTAAATGATTGGTAATTCGTTTTTCTTGAGCATGGCCTTTCTCATGTCCATGTCTCCGCCCAACATGTCAAACAATTCAGGACAAAATAAAATAGAGACGATTTTACTCCCGTCAAATTTCATCAAGAAGCGACGAGCTGCTTTGTGGTATTCATGGTGACACTTTTTTTGACTTTTTTTGGACTTGGGCCGGGTGAATGATTTCTACTAAAGCCACTTCCCAATGGGCTTCGCGATCTAATGGGATAATCTGAGGTAATTTGGCCGTGTAACAGCACAACGTGTTCTTGGGAAACACCTCCATGGAACTGTCAATGGGTAAGGTTAAGTAAAATTGGTTTTGGTGACTCATAATTCCAGAGTTATGTGGCTGTCCGAGGGGTTAATGGACGTCAGAGGCGTGTCTCCGCTCAAAATGGGGTTATTGTTGTTGTTGGAGTGGTGACTGCCACTGGCACTGGACACAAGGTTCCCCTGGTTCCCGTTGGAAGAGAATTTCAGGGAGGGATTTTGAAGCAGGTAACTGATGCAACTGCTCAATAAAATGGTCCACAGTTGTTTGTTTCCTTGTTGCAAACTTAAATTGGCGATGGCTGCCCCGATGACACAATACACCACGAAGATTTGGCAGAAAAAGACGATTTGTGTTTTAGGCACACGTTCTCCACACCACACCCACAAGGGTTGTTTCTGTAAATCTTGCAGAGAAGAACTAGGTGAAGGAATGGTCGACGTAGCTGTGTCTGTGTGAAAGGGCATGATGGTCACTTCTTTTTATAGTCGATGACTTGCGAAGCGTCGATCCAAGAATCAAAACTGGGTGGATATCCTTTCCAACGTACTTTGACTTCTTTGACACGTCGTTTGCCCACTTTATGGGTTCTGTGTTCGAGAATGCTTTCGATGTTGTACACGTCGTCTTCTTGTTTGGTGACACGTTGTAACTCGGGCAAATAAAACGCTCCTTTGAACACTTCTCCGTTCATGTCTTCTAATTTATAGACGGCAGGATGACGGCCACGCACTCGTCCAGTGACACGAAACAATTCGGTCGTCCAGTTAGGTAAGTAACCTTTCTCGAAAGTGCGTTTGGTTTTGCCAATGCGTACCCAATCTCCTACGGACAACACTCAACTTTTCTTGGGGCAGCCCTCGTCGGGGACATACCAAACAGGCGCTCAAACACCAACACTTCGTTTTCGGGAGTCACTTCTTGCGAAGCACGTCCGATGTTTCGATGGTAAGATTGGTTGTACGCTTGCACCAGGTGCGGTAAGATGTCGATGTACTTCAGAGTGTGGTGATGCGTAAAATATTTCCACATGCGTTCTTTCAAAGTGCGTTGAAAACGTTCCACGATGCTGGCTTTGGTTTCGGGATTCTCGGTGGCAAAAAAATGAATGTCACGTTTCTTTAATTCTTTTTGGAAAGCTTGGTTCAGAAATGCGGTGCCTTTGTCCGTTTGCCATCGAAGAGGGTGACGACCGCTTTGTTTCAACACTCGTTGCAGAGCTCGCACTAACTCGTTGCTCGATTTGGAAGTCAAGGGTACGATCCAGTCAAATTTGGAAAAGAAGTCGATGACACAAAAGAAATATTTGTAGCCACGATTGTAGCTGGCCAAATGAGAGACATCGGCTAAATTGGCTTGACATTGATGATCGATGCCTTCCACTCGGGTGCGACGTCTGGAAAACTTGTGTCGAATGGGTTTGTGTAAAGTGTAGGTAGCTTGTTCTTGTAACCATCGTTGCACTTGAGGTAAACGGAGACTTTTCAGTCGCATTTTCGCAGCACAATACAATTTTTGAACTCCTGCATAACCTGAAGGATGGGAGGGATCGTAGTAAAAGCTGGCTAACACTTTTTCCATTTTGTGTTTGTGTGTTAATAAGGCACCCACTCTTGAAAGATGCTACTCTTTTTCTCTTGGGGTACTTTTTTGGATTGCAATGCTTTGCGTGTGCGACCAGCAATAGGTGTCGCAGAGGAGGATGTCGGAACAGGGGATATCGGTTCTTGTTTCACTTCTGTCTTCACTTCTGTTGTTGTTGTTGTTGTTGTAGGGTTTAATGCCATTTTTCAGCACGCGATAGGCTATACATGGCGGCCAGTATTTATGGTGGAGGAAGAAACCGGGAAATCCCCGGAAAGAACCACCGACCCTCGAGAAGCTACTGGCAAGCTTTCTCACATATCCACATTGGCCGAATCCGACTTCACTTCTGTCTTCACTTTCTTTTTCTCTTGTGATGAACAAGGCGTGGTCATCATCTTTTTAATCCATCCAATTCTGGAGGTAGGTGGTGTTGTTAACTTGCGTACTTTTTCTGGTGGAGTTTGAAACCCTTCTTCTTCTTCTTTTTCTGTCTTGGCCACTGGTAGTGGTGGTGGTAATGGTGATGGTGCTGGACTTTTCATCAAGGTCTTAAAATCTTTCAGAGTGGGTAGAGCTGTTTCGTCTAAAGCTTTCTGGTGAAAGAGTTGTAGTCGTTGCAAGAGTTGACCGTACTTTTCCGATTTTTCTGTTTCGGACAAATCTTGGCGATCCATCAAGGACTGCAATTCGTGTTGTAACTGGGACATCTCGCTCAAATGGGGATTGGGAGGTAAATGCGGGGTGCGTTGTTCTTGCCAACGATGGTATTCCATCCATCGTTTGTAAGGCACTAAAGCTAGTTTTCGTCCTTCCATGGGGTTGTCAAGGGTCGATTCTGAGATCTTGGGACTTCCGAAGGCCTTTTTATCATGCTCCCACCAGTCCTCCCAACATGGTTCCCAAGACTCCTTTCAACAATGGGCCTAACAAGAGGGGTAAAATTCCTCCACGTTGGACCAACATCTTCTTCTTTTGACGAAAGGGAATTTTCTTTTGAACCATTTGGCGAAGAACGTGACGATGTTTGCCTAAGCATTGTTTTTGGTGTTTGGACAAAGGGATCGTGCCTTTCAAGACGTTCAAACAACATTAGCAAACGGTATCGATGACCTCTTTGGAAGTTGATTGAATGAGTTTTTTTTGTAGGGGTGGAGAAGCTTTGGACAGGACAGATAACATGTCCCCATGTTTGACTAAACGTGGTGGCAGTCCTTTCCTTTTCTTTCCTTGGGGTTGTTTAGAAGAGGGATGTTTTCTGGAGGGTGACATCTTCAGGAGCACCAAAACACTGATACCCTACTTGGTCACAGACCTTTTTTATACTGGAACGCGTCGCCACTGATTGTCTTTACGTCGTATCAACTTCAGGACAGGCATGACACGTCGTGCAGGGGTACGTAACGGACTAAATCGAGCCAGTTCTTGCTTGGACAAATCCAATAAACTTTGTAACATGCCCGATCTTTCTTGAACTTTGATTTTGGGAGAAGGTACTTTGTGAGCAGCAGCCACTGCCACTAAATTGGAGGGTCCTGCTACCGGGGACGTTCTTGGGGTCATCAACGGAGATGTTCTTGGTGTGATCAACGTCTCCAAGTACTCTTCAGTTCTTGGTGTCATCAACGGAGAAGTGGATGAACTTGAGGCTGCCGGAGACGCAGTCACCGCCGTGGCAGGTCGTGGTTTGCGAGTGCAAGGTTGCGTCCTGGCCGAAGTGCCTCTCTTGCGACTAGTTTTCTTCTGTGGACTTTTCTTTTTCTGGGGACTTTTTCTCTGTTTCTTTTTCTGGGGTCTTCTTTTCTTTATCCGGGGTGGTGTCTGGTCAGAGGAGGGTCCCGCCATTGGAGAAGTTCTCCTTGGGGACCTGGTCTTTTTCTTCTTCTTGGAGCTTCGTTTGACTTTTTTCTTGGAGAGAACTTTGGGGGCATTAGGATCCCATCTTAAGAGAGAGCGAATGATGACCCCTCCTAGAGTACCGCTCCCTCCAGGTTTCAGAATGATTTGTTTTTTGGTTTGAGTGTCGATGCGGGGATCGGCCAGTTGGGTCAAAGCGACTTTGTTTCGATCGAAAAAGCGTTTGGTTTGATGAGGAATCTAAATGATCCCTTGGAGTAATTGACGTGCTGTCACCGTGAACCATCGCAAGACTTCTCTGAGACTACCTTCTAAGACACAAGCTCGTGTTTGTGGATTTTTTTCTCGACTGATGCCATACAAGGCACGAATCAATTTGACGGGAAGATGCGACTGAAGGGACGTCATGTTGACGTTGTGTGAGACAGACGAAATGTGTCTGAGGTTTTTATAGATTTTTTTTTGTGGAATGAAGTTAAGTCGAGGACGGAGACGTGTACAGGACAGGCCCTCTGTCTTGGCACCAGTGGTGAAACAAGTGGGTACGAAATCGCAAATCATCGGGGGTCGTAGGTTTCAAATCGACGAGTAAATAGGCGTGTGGAGTTTGAATGCCATCGTCGTACGCCTGAGTCAGCCTTTAAACAAGACCACGTAATGCGCATTGAGACTGATGGTGCGATGGACTTTACTTTGTTGAAACAAATTTTGAGTGATGTAAAAGACACTGGCATTACGATGATGCCCTTTGCGCGTGAACCACAGTTTAATTTCTTCTTCGTCTTCTCCTAACATGTCGAAAAAGACCAAATGGGTTTGACGGGAGTCAGAGACGATGCCGTCGTCTTCTTTAGGAATGCCTTCCACAAACACGATGGAATCGCCTTGACTTTCTCGCAAGAGGCTGTACGCCGATTGCCACTCTTTGTAACACCACACGATGCGTTGAGGTGGACGATAGATCAAATGATGTTTATGTTCGATCAAGCGTTTGACGAATTCGGTTTTGCCTGAACCGCTAGGTCCAGCAATGAGCATGTTAAAGGGATGGCGAAGATACAAAGCCTCCCAACTGGCACGATCTAAGTGTTCGTCGATGACTTTGACAGTGGAGGAAGAGGGAGCAGAGACAGCAGAGGTAGCCATAGTGTTAGGAATGTCACTTGTGACACGAAAACAAACAAGACGAGAGTTTATATACTTTTTTCAGGACACGTTTATTGAATGTTTTAAACATGAATACGAAAGACAAAAATACATAAAAGCCTAAGGCTTAAGTACAACGATAAAAGGCACATGATAACCATCAACGTGGAATAAACACAAGTGTCTGTACAACATGTTTTGTGTAATGTTCTGACCAGTTCTATAGGGGGTAAGGTCACACAAGTGTCCTCCCGAAAGGGTCTTTGAGGGATGTCCACGACAGTCCTGTCCTGGGTGACGGGTTCTTCTGGTACTGTCACTAACACAAGTTGAAAAGTCGCAAGGCTCACAATCGCAT